>JAGFMF010011911.1:3382142-3396745 GCA_019455555.1 Galemys pyrenaicus | reverse complement strand
CCTCAGCAGTGTACTTCTGTTGATCTGCCTGTTCTGCTCCCTGCTCTCTGTGGTGAATCCTCTCACCCCCCACACCTCTGGCCTGTACCCCAGTGCTTTGTATACATAAATAAATAAATCTTTAAAAAAATAAAATAAAATCACTGGAGTATAATCAATGGATAAGAAATTGTGGGAATATATATTTAATGGAATACTACACAGTTGCAAAAAGGTGAAATAGTGGCATTTGGGACAAAATGGATAGACCAAATATATATATAATACATATATTATATATCATAAATAATTTTATGAATTTTTATTTATATCTATACATTTTATATTATTTTATAAATATGAAACCTTGTGCTTTGTGGCAACATGGGTAGAACTGGAGGAGATTACTCTAACTAAGTCAGTAGAAAAACAAATACTGGATGATTTCACTCATATATGAAATATAGCGAAACCAAAACAAATCCCATAAATCTCATTGCAGAATTGAGGTTGCCAAAGGGGGATAATGGGGTGGAGAGAAAAAGGGTCCAAGGGAGTATGGTACACATTGAGTGTTTTACTTGTGGGTGTGATGTGGTAACATACATCTTAAGAGATATGAACCTGTACCCCTAAATCATATTGTTGCAAACCAATGTTAGCTCAGTGTAAAATATACAATGAAAAAACGCATAACAAAAATGAGAACACTTCAAAGCACATAATTTACATTGAACTCCATAATCTAAAGGTTTAAGGTTTTTTTTTTCCCCTGCTGCAATGTTTTTCTTTCCTGCATCTCTGTTGCCATTGTTCTTTTTTTAACTCTCCTGAAAAGGCTCTGATGCAACATTATTTTCTATTGCTACTCTATCACTCCCTCCATTAATGCAAATATTAAACAGAGCGCAGTCTCACTCAAGTCTCATTTGGAGCTCCTCATACTGTTATTTTCATGACCTCTTTATCTACAGACCCTCAGTCGGTTTTCACTGAGTTGTTCCATTTTGTGATTGCACATGTTTAAGATGAATCTGAGTCATTTAAAATTGCATGAGGAATTGGCAAATGACTTGATAATGTTCAAATATAACCACCATCCCATAAGAGGATGATTTTATAATTCTATCAAAGCTGCAATTGGTTTTGTCAGAAGCAATTTGTTTTTTAGAACTCATTGCTGAATCTGAATTACAGTTCCCTTAGCCTTTAGATATTTTGCATTTTATTTTAATGTTTTTGACATTATGTGATGGTTGCTGACATTAAATAAATTTCTTGTTGTCCTTCAGATTCAAATTTGATGGTATACTTCGATATATAAGAACAACTGAAAAGATTGCAAGGTGTCAGGCCAGGTCTATATGTATCTTACATGCAGGGGTTATTGATCAAATATTCTGACTAGAAGACCTCACTTGGTGTTTGACTTTGCTTTGGGGTCTTGTATTTAAGCTGGGCATGAGCCACCCTCACCTCCGGGTATAGTATCTCAAAATATTCTGCCAGATACTATCAATTCCTAGTAATAACCTACCAGACTTCGTTACCCATGTTGATATTTTTTTCTGGGCTACTTGCTTTCAATTGTTAGACTTCTGGAGTCATCATCACCATCATCAGAAAATATAG
Source organism: Galemys pyrenaicus (assembly GCA_019455555.1). Lineage (NCBI taxonomy): Eukaryota > Metazoa > Chordata > Mammalia > Eulipotyphla > Talpidae > Galemys > Galemys pyrenaicus. The sequence goes on along the minus strand of JAGFMF010011911.1, from coordinate 3,395,134 downwards.
GTTGAGCTTTTAGGTACACTAGATTGTCACATGTCTCAGAGAAAGTTCATTCTCTGCTCTAGAAGAAAGATGAAATCATACATAGATTTTTCTCATCAATAACTTTGTTTTACTGATAACTACCAATTATTATTATGCACCAGTGCCATGGTAAGCAATTTGGAAGCATTTATTTTATTTAATCCTCAAGGTAGGTTCTTTTATCTCCATTTAACCAACGGCATGTTGAAATTCACTGAGAGTACGTAATTTGCCCAAAGTGAGACATAAATGTGTCTTTTTTTTTCCATAGAAGAACTGGGGTACAGGCCAGAGGTTTGGGAGATTAGAAGACTCACCAGAGACAGAGTGGGGAACAAAACAGGTGAATTGACTGAAACATACTTCTGAGGGGAGCAGCGGGTAAGACAGGAGAGGTCTGTTGCACTTTGTGGGTCACCTCCCTGGGAGGGGATGGAACTCAGGCGTTGTCAGTGATAGGGCTGAGACTTAGCCCTTAGGCCACCAGGGAGACCCCCTACTCTTTAATTCTTGTAGGTGAAAGACATGTGGGGACTGCTGACCACAAGAGGACAGAGCAGAAGGCAGCTAGAACCAATGCACCATTATAGGATATAGAATATAAGGTTAATTGGAAACTTGCGGGAGAGAGAAAAGGACTGATGGGGGCCTCCCTGGTGGCACAGTGGGTTAAGCAATGCACTATGAAGCAAACCACAGCCACTGCAGCACGAGTTCGATCCCTGGCCCCCAGCCAAGGGGGTGACCCACATGGTGCAGCAGACCTCTCCTGCCACACCGGCTACTCCCCTCAGCAGTGTACTTCAGTTGATCTGCCTGTTCTGCTCCCCACTCTGTCTCTGGTGAATCCTTTCATCCCCCACACCTCTGGCCTGTACCCCAGTTCTTGTATGCATAAATAAAATAAATCTTTAAAAAATAAAGATTGATGGGAAGGAACAGAGGAAAAGAGTAACATTATTATAGAGGTCTTCATTTCATTTATCCAAAATATCCTCATCAGTTTTATTTAATACTTTTCATCTTGAATTTTAATCCACCTCTTGTTAATGCAGAAGTTACACTGAAAAGGGAAGCTTAAAGGAATCAGTCATAAAACGATTTCATTCTTTTCTACCAGTCCTGACTAAACTTGCCCCATCAAACAATTCATTCCCTTCGATGAAATCTTGGGGAGGCCCCATGGTTCAGAGTTAATACATCAATTGTCTTGTCCTGATGCAATAATTACATCCATCCTCCCCGCCTCTTCCTTTGGGTCTTGTGACCTCTCCAGTCATGGGCACCTGCAAGAAGGCCCAGGACCCAGCCAACTTCTCTCCCCTTTGCTCATCTCTTTTCTGCAGCGCTGGGGCTGGGGGAATGGGACAAGGTGTTTGTTAACTACTGGTACTCTCTTGTGTGTTGAGTTGACTCTTTATCCTGGGAAGCAATTTTCTGGGTTTCTCAGAAGTTTCCCCCCTGGAAACATCCCACGGTTAATCCTGTGTGAACGCTGGCTGCTTCCCACCCCCTCCTGCGGCCCACCCTCTGGGAGTCACCTTGAACTGGATGTCACCATCCTCTTGGTCTTCTTTGGTGGCAGTTCCCTGTTCTAGACTTCAGGCCAGCTTCTCCACTCCGCCCCTACCTGGCAGTTCAGCTTCAGTCCACGCACACTCCATCAGCTGCCAGTCTCGCTGTGCCAAGCCAATGAACAGCAGCTTCTATTCCAGCCTACGTGCACCCCTAACTCCATGAACGCCATCTAAACCTGTCCATGAAGACTTCTTCCCTTGCAAGAGGGGAAGGGGACTCTCATCCTCTCCTTTTTCCATGACTGTGGGCTAAGCACACTAACAGCCATCTCCAAGGTACGAGTCTTATGTTTGTTAGCAGGCTGTGTTTGGAGAGCCTGTATCTCACTTCACCTTGTGGGGTCCTAGTGGTATAGCCATATATTGTTCTTAGCATTTGGGTCTCCACCCAAAACAGACACAGAGACCTCTTCCACTTCCTCTTATATCTGTATGTCAATTCCGACTTTCTTTTGGTAGCATTGTGCTAGTATAGCTTTTCCCATCCTTTATTTCCATCTTTCCATGTCATTCTGTTTTAGGTATCTCTTACAGACATCAGTTGACTTTTTTCTAAGGTGTAAGTCTCTATGTTTTTATTTGGCAGATTTAGTTCATTCACTGTGATAGTGCATTTCTCTCTGCCTTCGTCTCTGTTCTATTTTTTATGCTAATTGTTTCTTCTCATCTATTTTTGGAGAGGGGTGCTGTGGATGAACTGATTGAATTGCCTTCATTCATTTTTTTCCTCAAATGATTTTAAAATTATACAATTTCTATACAATTTCTTAATGGTTTCCCATACATAGTAAAAAAAAATTATCACAAGGTCGGCTTTAATCAGAATCTATATTATTCCCTAGACCGTACAAGAACCATAACAAGATTTTACTTCCCTCTGTACTCCACTAACTCTCCTTCCCATCACACATGTGGATTAAGGTCTTTTTGGATTTTAATTACATATTGTTCATTTTTTATGACCTCTGCTAGTTTCCAGGATCTCAGACCAATTTTGTAGTTTTCCTAAACAGACTCTTGAGCAAATGACTCACTTCCTCTGGACTTCACATATGTTCTTTTTTGTTTTAAAGAATTTCTAAGGCAAGTTGGGTTATCTCTGGGAGAGGCCAACAGCAGAGTGGGTAGGAGGCTGGCTAAGCCACAGCTCCCATGTTTGCTCTCCATGCACCCTGGGAAGCAGCATTTCTTATACTCCCATGTTTCCTTCCTGCTCTTACCTGAGCAGGGTCCTACCTACTCTCTACCCAAACTCCCACATTTTTGTATAGAAGAACTAGGGTGTAGGCCAAAGGTGCAAGGGGTAAGAGGATTTACCAGAGACAGAGTGGGGAGCAGAACAGGCACATCTACTGAAATTCAAGCTAAGGAAAGCAGCAAGTGAGATGGGAGAGGTCTGCTATGCCATCTGTGGGTCAGCTCCCTGGCTGGGATCAAACTCAAGACTTAGTGGTGATAACTCTGAGACTTAACCCCTAAAACACCATAGAGACCCAAACTCCCACCTCTCTAACTCCATTCTTATTTTTTATTTTACCTTCTAGTCTTTAATATTTTTTTTAACTTAATGACTTCAGTGTAGGACCCACAAAGGCAGGTAGATAATTTGCTTGTTTCACTGCATTTTCTTTATGTTGTTATTGTCACAAATTTTATCTCTATACATTGCATGCCTATTAATACAGATGTATAATTATTGTTTTATGCATGTTTTTACATCTTATAGGAGAAAGAGGCATTACAAACCAAGTGTACATTAATACTGTTACCTATGTTGTTTTTTATTTCTTTATGTGAACTTGAAGTACTATTTAATGTCCTTTCATTTCACTAAGAAGTCAATTCCAACAATTTTGTCATCCATTTAATAAATTAATTTATTAATATTCATTTAATAATGTGGATAGTAGGTCTATTAATTTTCTCAGAGTTTATCTGAGAATGCTTTCATTTCTCTATAAAGACAGTTTTGCTGGATATAAAATTCTAAGTCATATCATAATGAGAGAACTACCAGAACAAAATAACAGAAATTGGGTGACTTAAACAACAGAATTTATTTTCTCATAGTTTCTCATAGATCCAGAGCCTAGAAATGCTCCAGATCTAAATGTCAGATGGAGCCAGTTTCTGGTGAGGTCTTTTTGCTTGGCTTGTAAGTGGTAAGTTTTTATTATGTCCTTTCATGATCATTTCTCTATGCATGCACACCCTGAGAGAGATAGCTAGTATCTCTATTGGATTAGATTGTACTCCCATCATTTTACCCTCTCAGTAAAACAAACTTTTTTTTACTAAGAGCTGTTCTGTTTGTTGTCAACTTCTGTTAAGATTCCACAACCTATCCCCTGAGAAAAAGGTTTATTCTAACAGCTTTTTTCCCCTTATTCATTGCTTTTGTACAAAGTTAGGCATTTGGAGTTTTCTACTCTGCCATTTTACTGATAGAAACACTTCTGGCCAATCTTTAAGTTGCCTTCTTATTGTTGAGTTTTAAGAGCTTTGTATATTTTAGATACAAGTCCTTTATCTGTGATTTGCAAATATTTTCTCCCAGACATTAACTTGTCTTTTAATTTTCCTAGGCTTTTTTTTTTCTTACTTCATTCATTTTTGTAAAATATTTTATCTCTCCCCTCAGGTTTAATCCCCACAATTCTCCCACCACCAATTCACCCATGAACCATCACCACAGTCCCTTGTGCTTTTTCTTCCCCTGTTATGCCTGCTTTTAATTTTTTTTTTAACAGTGTTTTGCAGAGCAGAAGTTTTTAATTTTAGTGAAGTCCAACACCTATTTTTAATTTGTGGATGATGTTTTTGATGTTGTATCTAAAACCTCATCACCAAGCTTAAAATCATGTTTTTTTTCTATATTTCTATAGACTTTATAATTTTGGTTACATTTAGTTTTATAATATGCTGTCAGTCAATTTTGTGAAGGGTGTAAGGTCTGTATCTATGTCTTTTTTCTTTCTCATGTTTGCCCAATTTTTCCAAAAATACATATTAAAAAGATTCTTCTTTTAGTACAAATGCCACTGAGTTGCATTTGTACCTTTGTCAACAATCAGTTGACTATCTGTGTCACTTTACTTCTGGGATCTCTGTTCTGTTTCATTGATCTACATATTTATTACTTTGTCAATGTTATGCTGTTTGGTTACTGTAACTTTATAATAAATCTTGAAACAGGAAGCACGAGTCCCCCAATTTAATTCTTTTTCAATTTTGTGTTGGCTATTCTAGGTTCAGATCTCTATCTTTGATCTTAATTTTCTATTTCAGACACAGTAATACAGAAATTGCCAAATCTGGTGAAACTTAAAGTATGTTATATAAAGTAAATGTGCTTGAGAAAGAGAAATAAAAGTATCCCAATGGTTGCTTGCTAGGCAATTATGAGTAATAACAGTGGGTCAGTAAAAAATACTGAGAAAATTGTAGCATTATTAACATTACCATCCTAGATCCCTAAATTCCATATACGATTATGATTAGTCAAAGGATTTCGTTAGGTCATTGTTTCAATTTGAGAATCTACTCCTTATCACCAAAACCACTTATAACACCTTCCTCATGACAAAGATCTAATTTTACTGATTTAATATACAAAGTGGTTGAACTGAACCTATGCCTTAAAAATAGAATAGCTAAAAGTTTTGGAATTCTTTTTTTTTTTAAAGATTTATTTATGCATACAAGCACTGGGGTACAGGCCAGAGGGGTGGGGGTGGTGAGAGAATCCACCAGACAGAGCAGGATGCAGAACAGGCAGATTGACAGAAACACACTGCTGAGGGGAGCAGTGGGCGAGGCAGGAGAGGTCTGCCTGTGCCATGTGGGTCTCCTCCCCGGCCGGCAGCAGGGATAGAACTCGTGCTGCAGTGGCTGCGGTTTGCTTCATAGTGCGTCGCTTAACCCACTGCGCCACCAGGGCGGGCCCAAGTTTTGGAATTCTAAGCCTCCCTGGCAGCCTAGTGCTTAAATCTCAGCATTATCACCACTAAGGCCTGAGTTTGATCCCTGGCCACGGGAGCTGACCCACACGGTGCAGCAGACCTCTCCTGTCTTGCCCACTGTTCCCCTTAGCAGTAGATCTGCCTGTTCTGCTCACCACTGTGTCACTCTTGGATTCTCTCACCAGCTGCACCTCTGACCAGTTCAATACCCTACACCCCAGTTCTTCTATGCAAAAAATATAATCAATCAATTAATTAATTAATTAAAATTACCTTACAAAAAATGAAAGTAATTCCCCTTATTAAAAAAGAATGTGCTGGAATTCTGATGTAAAAGTAATGTCTATAATGTAATATAATAATGTTATGTGATGTAATTATGTAAAAATCACATAAGAGATAGTCTGTCATATTCAATATTAGTTCTTCTAATGAAGAAACTAAGTTTCTTGCAAAGCTGAACAAGTGTGTTATTCCTGATGTCCCTGAAATTTTGGAATAAATATGGGAAAAAAAAGAATTAGGACAGAAAATTTTTCTAAAGTACTAAAAAAATCTCTTCAGTAATAAAAGTAATTCAAGACTGCTACATGATTAATATTCCTGTATACAAATAAAAATGATAAATTCAAAATGATAGTCTTTATTTTTTTAAACTAGCAAGGAAGCTCAGGGAATTTTATTTTATCATCATTTAAAAATAAACAATGCTTATTTCTTCCCTAGAATAATAAAAGTTTTAGTGCTTTATCTTTACTGCTAAGTGTTTCAGCATCTTCAACAATTATTAAAGATTAGAACTAAAACAATATGATATTAAAATAATCAGTGGTGATTCCACTTGAAATAACTTCATCTCCACTTAAAGGAAACCATCAATGCAATATTGCCCTAAGGACACAATTTGTATATGGTAAAACTTCATTCTATACTCAATTATCTAACATATACTTTCTTTGTTCCTCAAAAAAAACACAGGAACTTTTTGTTACAAGATCTCCAATGAGAGAACTTTTTCTGCTGAATGCTATTAAAATTTCGTTTGTGTGCTATAATACGAAAGAAAACTTGTTAATGTTGATGGTCTCTGAAAAAGGATTGTATTTATCTGAAAATGTGTTTGGGGGTGAATGTGTCACTCTTCAGTTTCTTTAAAAGAAATTAGAATGTGGGCCTCCCCGGTGGTGCAGTGGGTTAAGGAAGGCACTTTGAAGCAAACCACAGCCACTGCAGCACAAGTTCAATCCCTGCCCCTAGCCAGGGGGGTGACCCACATGGCACAGCAGACCTGTCCTACCTTGCCCACTGCTCCCCTCAGCAGTGTATTTCAGTCCATCTGCCTGTTCTGCTCCCCATTCTGTCTCTGGTGAATCCTCTCACCTCCCGCGATTCAGGCCTGTACCCCAGCTCTTGTATGCATAAATAAATAAATCTTAAAAAAGAAATTAGAATGAGTCCTTTCTCTCTCTCTCTCTCTCTCTCTCTCTCTCTCTGCTTATTTTATTTATTTATGCATACAAGAGCTGGAGTATAGGACAGAGTTGCAGGGGTGATGAGAAGACTCACGAGAGACAGAGTGGGGAGCAGAACAAGCAGATCTACTGAAATCCACTGCTGAGGGGAGCAGCAGGTGAGACAGAAGAGGTCTGCTGTGCCAAGTGGGTCAGCTCCTTGGCTGGGGATTGAACCAGTGCTGAAACGGCTGCCTATAGCTTCATAGTGCTAAGACTTAACCCCTGTGCCACCAGGGAGGTCATCCTCTCTTTACTATGAATTAAAACAAAACTTATTTTTGAAAGTGGTATATTGTGACTTATCAATAATAAACATTGGCTTGCTTTACCACTTTTGACACTATGTGTGCGTTAACACAATTTACTTTATTCTCAGCAGCTGAGTAGAAGTCATTCTAGCAGAGGTTCATTTACTTAATTTGCCTCATTCACTTGTTAATGACATTTGTCTAAGAAAAAACCTGCTATTTACTAATGGTAAGGGATGGATATCAATATAATGTAGCTTAAATTTCACTTGGCATCATAAGTTATGTCACATTTTTAATTATGACCCAAATTTTACTTCCTAGTTACTTCCTACTGATGATGGAGGTCTCCGATTCTTTGCAAAGTACCTCCTAAGTATTCCTAGAATGTCTCATTGTCCTAAATTACCGCTATATTTGTTCTGTTGGACTATTAAAAAAAAAATCTCCTACTGTTTCATTTAGAAAAGCAGTTCTGTGCTGGTGACAACTGCTGGTCTGTCAAACTCCGGTGGGCACTTAACACTACTGCGTGCTGCTCTCTGCATCCCCCGAATTGCCTGTCCTTCCTGTAGCTTTGCCAAACACAACAGTTACCCAGAGACAACCACATTTAACTTTCAAGATGCCCAAGCTGCCTTGTCCAAAGCAGGGTTAAGCAGATGGCCTCCTCATACTTCTCCCTCACCCTATGAGTACAAAGCCAAAGACATTTGGGAACCAGTGGGTTAAATATTTTAGTGAAAGGGTTCTTCCAGTTTTTACTTAAAGACATTTACTCTTCTCTCCCTGGGACGTAGAAATGTATCCAGGGGGCTAGACCCAAGACAGATTGAATAATAATCATTGAGCTGTACACGGAATCTTTTCTGCTCGTAGAAAATATGGCTAAATCTCAAGCTGAGAATCTTTTATGCTCAATTAGAGAAAAGCATTAACAAAATGGTTTTTTCTTAGTAAATGAGCAGAGGGATGATATTTGAATTGACTAGTGATAATATTTGAATTTACAGAGTAGTAATAGTCAAATTTTAAACTATTTTTTTACCCAACAACTTTCTGTTCTTCCCTCAGTTGGCTTCATCAAAGGACATCAGGTACCTTCAGTTTCCAGTCTACTATAAAAATACCTCTAACAGGAAGTAAAAACCTGAACAAACTCAACAATCAAAAACTCTTCTGAGATCTTTCAGATCTCAGAAAAGATCTGAGTGAATATATAGACCAGAGGTCACAGAATAAAACCACCGTTCCCCAAACTGGAGGGACACAGATGAATACAAAAAATTAAAAATTACCCCAGCAGAAACCCACAAGCATAAATGTAGGTCAGAACCAGGCCCAGAAGAGGAAAACCTAAAATGCACTAATCAATTTTAGAAAGCTCCTTGTGGCTAAGTTCAGGAGTTAAAAGCTCCAGGGAGAACCAGTCATAGTGAAATTGAACTTCAAAGTTGGTAAAATTCATCCCTAAACTTGGTGAAATTTAACTCCAGGAGCTCTTACAGATTATCTCATCATATGTATCAGAGAAAAATGAAGAAAGGCAACAACTTTGAAATATGCTGGAGCTACCATTATAAGCCTACCATTTTAAAGCCTACCATTATAAGAAGCTGTTTACCAGCGCATACGCTACTGAAGTTTATCAGGTCAATGACCATCTCCAATCCACTCTAGTCATACTAGAGTCATTCTCACCTAGGAGGATGTGGGAAGACTGAGAAGCTCTTGTGAAGTTCATTGTCCAGAGGCAGGGGCTCACAGAAGACTGAGACTTAAACCTGATTCTGCAGAATGTTTTTCCTTTACCTCCACTTACCACCATATTACTAAAGATCTCTTTAAATTAAACCTTAAAAAATGGAAAAGTATTCCATATGGTGGACTGGAAGACTTAATGCTGTCCAATGGCAATACTCACTATTTGGTCTGTAGGTTCAACCAGAACACTACCAGAAAAAATGAGAGAGAAGATAAACAGATGGGACTTCATCAAGATAAAAAGCTTCTGTACAGCAAAGGAAACATTAAACAAAACAAAGAGACACCCCACTGACTGGGAAAAAAATCTTTGCTCTCCACACATCAGACAAGGGTCTGATCACAAAGATATACAAAGAACTCATAAAACTCAAGAAAAACAAAGTAAAAAACTCAATCAAAAAATGGGCAGAAGAGCTTGAAAGACACTTCTCCAAAGAGGACATACACATGGCCAACAGGCACATGAGAAAATATTCACCATCCCTCATGATCAGGGAAATACAAATTAAAAACACAATGAGGTATCACCTTACACCAGTGAGAATGGCACATATGAAAAAAAACAACAATGACAAATGATGGCGAGGATGTGGAGAAAAAGGAACCCCAGTACACTGCTGGTGGGAATGCAAGATAATCCAACCACTATGGAAGGCCATATGGAGGTTCCTCAGTCTACTAGGAATGGAACTACCGTATGATCCGGCAATCCCACTCCTAGGGATCTACCCAAAGGACACAAAAACACTGATACAAAATAATACCTGTACCCATATGTTTATTGCAGCACTATTTATAATTGGTAGGACCTGGAAACAACCCAAATGTCCAAAAGTAGAGGACTGGATCAAGAAGATGTGGTACATATACATGATGGAATACTATTCAGCAATCAAAAATGATAAATTAGGGCCATTTATAGAAACATGAATGGAGCTAGAAAGAATTATACTCAGTGAAACAAGTCAGAAGGCAAGAGAAAAATATCCGGTGGCTTCACTTTTAGGAGGAATGTGAAAGAGCAACAACTACAACAATAGAGAAAAAAGAAGAAGAGTAAGCTCAAGGAAGTGGGAAATTACAACCAAAAACAAACAAACAAGCAAATAAACAAAAAAACTCAACAAGACCAAAAGGTCAAAGGTAAACCAAAGGGACCATGGGGGGGAGGGGTGGCAAAGATGGGGATGAGAGCAGAAAGAGCACAAGGGACTGAGGTGATGGTGCATGGGTGAAATGGTGGTGGGAACTCCCTGGGAAATACAAATGATGTCAAATATAATTAAATAAATCTATTAAAAATTAAAAAGAATGCTACCAGAATTCCCATTAGCTTATTTTTTTATTTTTGAGAAACTGAGCCTAAAATTCAGAAGATAATTCAAGGGAACCAGAAGCGTCAAAACAATCTTGAAAAAGAACAAAGTTGAAATACCTATACTTCCCAATTTCAAAACTTAGTGCAATGCCATGTGATTGAGACACAAGATAGTGGCATAAAGATAGACATACAGATCAATGGAAAAGAACTAAGAGTCCAGAAATGCTCATGTTTATGGTGAATTGATTTTCAATGTGGGTGCCATTTAAAGGGGGAATAGAAGTGTTTTCAGCAAATAATACTGGGATACCCACCTACAAAAGGCTGAAGCTTCAAATATTCAAAAGTTATGAATTCAAACTTTATGAAGTGACTCAAAAATCTGATTGTATGACCTACAAACTATTAAACTCTTGGAGAAAAACAGAGGCATAAATCTTTGTGACATTGGATTAGCCAATTATTTCTTGGATATGACCCAAAAGCATTAAGAACATAGATAAATTGGGCATCATTAAAATTAAAAACATATGTGCTTCAAAGGACACATTAATAAAGTGAAAATAATCTATAGAATTGAGGAAAATACTTTTCATGGCATTTTATCTTATAAGGAACTTATATCTAGAATATATAAAAATTTCTGACAACTCAATAATTAAGAAGACAACTCAAAATGGGCAAGAGTTCTAAACAGACATATCTCTAAAGAAGATGTTTGAATGACCTGTAGCTCATGAAAATATGTAAAGAAGTTCAATATCATTAGTTATAAGGGAAAGGCAAATTAAAATAGTAGTGTAATACCAATTCACACTCACAGAATGGTCAAAATAAAAAACACACAATTATCAGTGTTGTAGAGTGTTTTGAGAAATTATAACCACTGGGCCTCCCTGGTGGCACAAGAGGTTAAGTTGCAGCACTGTGAAGCTGTCCGTGGCCACTGTGAGCACAACAAATTAGACCCCCGGCTAGCCAGGGAGCTGACCCACGTGGGGCAGCAGCCCTTTCCTGTCTCAACTGCTGCTCCCCTCAGCAGTGTGTTTCAGTCAATCTGCCTGTTCTGTTCCCCACTCTGTCTCTGGTGAATCCTCTCACCCCTAGCACCTCTGGCCTACACCTCAGTTCTTATATGCATAAATAAATATTTCTTTAAAAAAAAAAAGAAATTACATCCACTGTACACTCTTGGTGAGAATATGAAAGGGTGCTATTGCTTTGGAAAGCATCTGGCAGTTCCTTCAAAGATTAAACATAGAGTGACCATATGAACCAGCAATTTCACTTCTAGGTATGCACCCAAGAGAAATAAAAAGATGTTCACACACAAAAAAAATTATACATGAATATTCACTCATAATGATATTCACAATAACCAAAATTGTGTACAAATGAAATGCTTATCAACTACTAAATAAAATGTGATAGAGCTGTAAAATAGTATATGGTTCAACAATAAAAAATTAAAAATAATAAAAATTAAGAACTGCAACCTATGCAATATGAATGAAACTTGAAAGCATCATGCTAAATGCAAGTCACAAAAGTGCACATATTTTATGATTCTATTTATGTAACATATCCAGTATCGACAAATTCAGAGAGACAGACAGTATAGACAGACAGTGACTGCACAGGGTTGAGGCAGTTTGGCGGGGAAGGAGGAGTGACAGCTAAAGATATATATGTCTTTGGAGGACGGATGATGAAGACAATGTTCTAATTGATTGTGATGATACGGTATACTTTAAATGGGTAAATTTCATGGCATATAAAGCATATCTCGATAGTTCTATAATTCAATATATCTAGTACAGATGATTTGAAAAGAAAGATAAATTAGTTGAAGTCAGAAATTAAGTCTAGACGTGACTAGGAATGAGTAAGTTCCTGGAACTTAGAATCATACCGAGGACTCTAAATTTACCCTGCAGAGCAAACACATTTTAAGGATAACCAAAAAAGTAACGTCTACAGACATCAGGACTCTATTGTTAGTGATGAACATAGAAAAAAAATGGCACTCAGCTGTTGGTATATGGGTGTATTGGAACAATGCATCAATTTTTTTCTTTTTTTTTCTTTATTTATATATATTTGACATCAGTTGTAATCCCCATGTATTCCCCATCACCATTTCACCAGTACACCCTCACCTCAGTCCCTTGTGCTCTTATCTGCCCTCAACTCTCTCCCTCCCCCCTCCCCACTTGCTCCAATTTGTCCTTGTCTTTTTTTTGTTGTTTTTATTATTATTATTATTGTTATTATTCTTTTCCTTGATCCTTATTTGGGTCCCTTATATTCCTCCTAGGGGGAACCATCCGGTATTTTTCTTTTGCTTTCTGACTTATTTCATATAGCATAATTCCTTCCAGCTCCATCCATGTTCCTATGAATGACTCTAGTTTATCGTTTTTGATTGCTGAATAGTATTCCATCGTGTATATGTACCACAGCTTCCTGATCCAATCATCTGATTTTGGGCTTTTAGGTTGTTTCCAGGTCTTACCTATTGTAAAGAGTGCTGCTATAAACATAGGGGTGCAGGTATTCTTTTGAATCAGTGTTTTTGTGTC
>JAGFMF010011911.1:3366382-3382092 GCA_019455555.1 Galemys pyrenaicus | reverse complement strand
TTTAGCTCTTTTGCCCATTTTTTGACTGGGTTGTTCCCTTTGTTTTTGTTTAGTCTGGTTAGTTCTTTGTGGATCTGTGTGATAAGTCCCTTGTCAGTAGTGTTATGTGGAAAGATTTTCTTCCAGTCAATGGGTTGTTGCTTTGTTTTGGTTAGCGTGTCTTTTGCTGTACAGAAGCTTTTAAATTTGATGTAGCCCCAGCTGTTTATCTTTTCCTTCACTATCTTTGCTTTAGGTGCTGTATCTCTAAAGATTTTATTGATGTGTGGGCCTCCCCTGGTGGCGCAGTGGGTTAAGCAACGCACTACGAAGCAAATCGCAGCCACTGCAGCACGAGTTTGATCCCTGCTGCCGGCCAGGGTGGGGACCCACATGGTGCAGCAGACCTCTCCTGCTGTGCCCGCTGCTCCTCTCAGCAGTGTACTTCTGTTGATCTTTCTGTTCTGCTCCCTGCTCTCTGTGGTGAATCCTCTCACCCCCCCCCCACACCTCTGGCCTGTGCCCCAGTGCTTGTATGCATAAATAAATAAATCTTTAAAAAAAAAAGATTTTATTGATGTGTATGTCATTTAGGGTTTTGCCTACTTTTTCTTCAATATATTTTATGGTTTCAGGTCTTCTGTCTAATTCCTTAATCCATTTTGAGTTGATTTTTGTGCATGGTGAAAGGCAGTATTCTAGTTTCATTCTTTTGCATGTAGCAGTCTAGTTTCAATGCATCAGTTTTTTACAAGAGTATACCCTTTAATGTAGCAAACCAAAAGATTTACTTCAGCAGACAAATGCATAAAGATATTCATCAGTACATTTTTTTGGTAATATTGAACACTGGAAATGTTCTATATCCATCCACAGAATGCCTCTCAACTCCAGCCTATTCAGTACCCTTATTTTAATATTTTTTAAAGATTGATTTATTTATGTATACAAGAACTGGGGTATAGGCCAGAGGTGCAGGCAGTGAGAGGATTCACCAGAGACAGAGTAGGGAGCAGAACAGGCAGATTGACTGAAATACACTGCTGAGGGAAGCAGCAGGCAAGACAGGAGTGGTCTGCCACGCCATGTGGGATCCCCTGGCTGGGGATCGAACTCATGCTGCAGTGGCTGCAGTTTGCTTTATAGTGCAGTGCTTAACCTATTGTACCACCAGGGAGAGCCCTTAATAAATGTTTTATTTATTAAACATTTTATAGTCCTGAAATGGAAATCATGGATACCTACAATAAAATTTACCTAATTATAACAGAGAAATAAAAGGGAAATCATTTGTAACGCAGTATGTATTTTGGTATATAAACACTGCAGTCACAAAACATACTCCAGAGGGCAGTACCGTCTGGTTAGAACTCAATCTACAGCAAACTGGTTAATTTATAATATAGCCAAGCAAGGGAAAGATATATATCTGAATCCACTGACATGTTGACTCAAAAAGCAGGCTGTAAAACTGCAACTATATAGGTCGTTTTATTTATGAAAATATATGGAAAAATGTCTTAAAAGATGCTTACTAGGAGGTTGATGATTTGACAGGAATTATCTCTAATGATGAAATTTGTAAGGATTTTTGCCTTTTTTCCCTTGTGCATTTATATTTGAATTTTCTTGTTCTTGTTAAATAAAAAGTTTATGGAAAGCACCAGTGGAAGAATCACAGCACAAGTCCATAGGGTTCTGAAGTCAGGCCATCAGTCATGGAGGTTATTCTGTAAAATACATAGCTCTGAGCCATTCTGAGAAAGCTGCAAAAGATGGAGTTGGGGGTGGGTCATGGTTCATGGATATCCAAGGCCATTTCCTGGGTTGCCAGGCACTCATTGTGGCATAGTAGGTACTGCTGGGCAGGAAGCTAATGATCATGTGATGTGAGGACATCCACACTCTTGGCCAGTTTCAGTCTCTGCCCTTCCACAAGCACATGAACCCCAAGTTGTCCCATGACCCTTCCACTTCCAGTGCTCTACCATTAGACCACAAAGACCTAAAAGACATCTTTAGAACACTGAACCCCATAAAACAGAATACACATTTTTCTCAAATGCTCACAGATCATTCTCTAGGATTGATCACATACTGGGCCATAAGACAAAAATCAACAAGCATGTGAATACTGAAATCATATCATATGTTCTCTGTCCATAAATATATCAAACTAGAAGTCAACTGCCAAAAAAAGCAAGTTCCCCCATTATGTACAGACTGAAGAACATGTTACTGAAAGATGATTGGGTTAGCGAGGAAGTCAAAGGAAGAAATAAATAAATGCCTTGAGCTGAATTACAATGAGGATACAACCTTCCAAAATGTAGGGACACAGCAAAAGGAATATTAAGAGGGAAGTATATAGTAATACGGGCCCACATCAAGAAACTAGAAAGAACCCAAAGAAACAACTTCATTTCCCATATCAAGGAGCTAGTAAAATAGCAAAAACAAACAAAACTCCAAAGGCCAGGAAGAAGAAAGGAAATAATAAAAATTGAAGAGAAACAAATGAGGTAGAAATTAAAAAGACAGTTCAAAAGATCAATGAAACCGAAAGCTGTTCTTTGAAAAAACAGACAAACCTCTAGCCAGGCTCACAAAGAAGAGGGAAAAAAATTCAAATAAATAGGATCATAAACAAAAGAAGAGAAATTACAACAGACACAGCAGAAATTCCAAGGATAATTATAGATTGCTATGAACAATTGTATGCAAAAAAGTTCAACAATCAAGAGGGGGTAGACAAATTCTTTTTTTTTTTTAAAGATTTATTTATTTATGCATACAAGCACTGGGGCACAGGCCAGAGGTGTGGGGGGGTGAGAGGATTCACCACAGAGAGCAGGGAGCAGAACAGGCAGATCAACAGAAGTACACTGCTGAGGGGAGCAGCGGGCACAGCAGGAGAGGTCTGCTGCGCCATGTGGGTCTCCTCCAAGCCGGCAGCAGGGATCGAACTCGTGCTGCAGTGGCTGAGGCTTGCTTCATAGTGCGTTCCTTAACCCACTGCGCCACCGGGGAGGCCCCGACAAATTCTTATATATACACAATCACCCAAGGCTGAACAAAGGAGAAATAGAGAACTTGAACAAACCAATTGCAGGCAAGGAAATTGAAACAGTAATCAAAACCCTCCCCCAAAAACCAAAGCTCAGGATCACATGGTTTCACAATCGAGCACTACCAAGCATTCAGCGATAAACTAACACCTATCCTGCTAAAACTTTTTCAAAAAATTAAGAAAGAATACTACTAAATACATTTTTTGATGCCAACATCACACCAACAATACCAAAACCAAAGATAACACAAAAAAGAAAACTACAGACCAGCGTCCCTAATGAACACAGATGCTAAAATAGTTAATAAAATTTTAGCAAACTGAATCCAACAATGTATCAAAAGTATTATATACTACAACCAAGTGGGATTTATCCCAGGGACACAGGGTGGCTCAACATTCAAAAATCAATTAATATAATTCACCGCATCAACAAAAAGAAAAATATAAAACATATGATTATATAAATAGATGTCAAGAAAGCATTTGATAAAGTGCCACATCCATTTATGATGAAGGCCCCTGAAATATTTGAGAAAGAAGGAACATACCATAACACAATAAAAATCATACATGACCCACAGCTAACATCATACTCAATGGTGGAAAACTGAGAACCTTCCCTTTAAGATCTGGAACAAGACAAGGATGTCCACTCTCACCACTGATTTCCAATATAATACTGGAGGTCCTAGCCAAAGCAATTAGTCAAGAGAAAGACATACAAGAGAAATAGGGAAAGAAGAAGTATAGCTGTCATTCTTTGCAGATGATAAAATAATATACAAAGAGAACCCTAAAAACTCCATGAGAAAATTAATTAAAACAACAACCCCTGCTACAGTAAAGTAGCAGGTTGAAAAATCAATACAGAAAAATCAGTAGCAAAAAACCAGTTTGAAGAGGAAGAAATCAAGAAAACCATCTCATTTACAATTGTACCAACAAAAATTAAATACTGGGAATAAACCTAACAAAAGGGGTGAAAAAGCCCTACATGGAAATTTATAAAACTTTGTTGAAGGAAATAAGAGAAACACAAAGAAAGACATCCCTGGATCATGGATTGGAAGAATCAACATTATCATAATGGCCATCCTGGGGCCTCCTTGGTGGCACAACGGATGAAGCATTATGAGGCATCTGCAGCCACTGCAGCACGAATTCCATCCATGGCAAAGGATGGTGACCCACATGGAGCAGCAGACCTCTTCTGTCTTGCCTGCTGCTCCCCTCAGCAGTGTGTTTCAGTCAATCTGCCTGTTCTCTTCCCCACTCTATCTCTGGTGAATCCTCTCACTGCCTGCACCTCTGGCCTGTACCCCAATTCTTGTATGCAAAAATAAATCTTAGAAAAAAATGGCCATCCTACCCAAAGCAATTTACAGACTCAGTGCAATTCCAACAATGGCATTCTTAATGTCATTCTTTAAAAAATGGAACAAATATTGCTGAAATTCATATGGAATCCATACAAAACAAAAACCCTGAATAGCTAAAGTTCTCGTTAAAAAGGGAAAGAATGGAGGTATTACTCTCTCTACTTCAAACTATACTACAAAGCCATAATAATAAAAACAGACACACAAATCAATGGACTCCAGTTGAAAGCCCAGAAATAAAACCTCACAGATATGGTAAACTAATCTCTGATAATGGAGCACAGTATATACACTGGAACATAGAAAGCCTCTTTAGTAAATGATGCTGGGTAAACTGTACTGCCACATGCAAAAGAAGCTCACAGCATATACAAAACTTAACACAAAATGAATAAAAGACTTGGATGTAAAACCATAAACCATTAAATATATAGAAGAAAACATAGGCAACACTCCATGACATAAACCTCAAAAACATCCTTGAAGACTTGACTCTAGAAGCAAGGAAAACACAGGCGACTACATCAAACTAAAAATCTCTATGGCAAAAGAGCAACTAAAATGAAGAGACACTACTGAATGGGAGAAAATATTTGCACACCATACAACTGATGAAGACCTGACATCAGCCTGACTCCAGTGCCAGTCAGGCAGGAAGTAAGAACTGGGTGCACCAGTACAGCCTGGGTTCTGGGCAGCGGGTCCCAGCACATGCCTGAGGTGGGGGCCCAGGTCCCCCTTCAGTCTGACTCCCAAATTGATGCTAGACACCTGTAATGCAGACATACCTGCTGCAGACCTTCAGGAGAAGAGAGGGACAAATCAAAGCTCTGGACATAGTCGTTGCCTGGGGTGGACCCCAACAGAGCACAGTCGGAACTACAAGATATGAGACTCGAGAGGCGCAGGTGTGGGGACCTCTCCCGCAGGCTCCACCTATGAGATCCCCGGGGACTGAGGAAACAAATCCCTGGTCAGAGATGTGCACAATGCATGTGAGACTTCCTGCTTCTCTAGCTCGGGGAAGAAAACACCAGAGATGTGACTGGGGACCCAGGGTGGGACCAGAAACCTTGTAAAGAGATGAGAGGAGCTGGTTCAGCCATGTGCTGGAGTCTGTCTCCACCAGGAAACTTGCCCACTGACACCAGCGGGAAGTTGGGTCCCCACCACCATAATTATAAGACTCAGAAGCAGCATCATGTGACATTCAGTGGAATTAGTGGGACATTCAGTGTGAACAAGGACACAGGGAACCCAAAGAAGGCTCTGGGCTGGAGAAAACAGAACAGTCCCCTGTACCACAGGAAGCTTCACGAACAAGGAATATGGAGAACGACTCCCCATACCTGCCCTGCAAGCAGTTCCTGCAGGGCTCAGTCTGGCCACCCACCTCCCTGTTGCTCTTGGGGTCTGATAGCCTGGTCCGGGGGTGGTCCAGGGACGCAGATCCTCACCCAGGAGAAAGACAAGCTTCCAGGGAAAGGATCGACCATAGATCTAGGGTGTGCAGTGAGGAAGGAGCAGGAGGGGATGAATGGGTGGTAGGGGGCGGAGAGGAGGGTCACACCTAAGGAAATAAAAACTATATTTTTATTTTATTATGTCAGCAACATAAGAAAAATAAAAAAAATTTAAAAACTAATGTCAAAGATTTACAAAGAGCTCACAAAACTCAACAAAAACAAAGCAAACAACCCAGTCAAAAAATGGGCAGAAAAGCAAAAAAGACACTTCTCCAAAGAAGAAATACAAATGACTAAAAGGTATATGAAAAAATGTTGAGCGTTACTAATAATCAAGGAAATGCAAATCAAAACCACATTCTCACACCTGTGAGAATGGCCAACATAAAAATAAAAATAAAAAAAAAAAACTTGCAACAAGAAATGCTGGTGAGGATGTGGAGAAATGGGCAGCCTCTTATACTCCTGGTGAGAATGCAAGCTGGTTCAACCACTATGGAAAGCTATATGGAGGACTCTCAAAATACTAAAAATGGAGCTACCATATGACCAGGTGATTCCACATCCTGGGAATCTACCCAAAGGACACAAAACTGATAATCCAGAAAAAAAAACTTCACTCCTATATTTATTGCAGCACTATCTAGAATATCTACAATAGCTAAGCTATGGAAACAACTTAAATGCCAGATGAATGGATCAAGAAGATATGGTCTAAATATACAATGGAATACTACATCAGAAAAGATAAACTCATGCCATTTGCAGCAACATGGATGGAACTGGAAGGGATTATGCTAAGTAAAATAAGCAAATAAGCCAGAAGGAGAAAGGCAAATATTGAATGATTTCACTTATAGGTGGAATATAGGGACAAGACAAACTGAAAAAGACCAAACTTGCAGGTAGACCATAGATGTGAGGCATACAGCAGGGGAAGGGAGGGAGAAGGATCAAAACAGGGGAGGGACAAGCACAAGGGGCTGTGGGTTGAGGGCATATGGATCATGGGTATTAAGGTGGTGGGCGAACCACTATGACAGATACAGAAACAGGACCAGAAAACATTAGGTAATTTGTTCAAGGTCTTAAGTGACAGAGCCCACATTATCATGTTTTTCACCTAATCCAGTATCTTTATATTTTGTTTCCCTTTCAGTTTGAATTATATTTTGCATTCAATTCATAATGGTCAAATTGATAGTATCAGTTATGCCTGATAATGTTCTGTCAGAATCAATACATTGATTATCTCTCAATTTTAAAGATGCCACAATGGGTTCCTGTTGCTAGGTGATAGGTTTGCTACTTTAAGTATCAGGCTGAGTGCAACACATCAATTGAGTGTTCAGTTGAAGGTTTTTTTATGATGTGTCTCTTCTTTGGTTTTTGTGGTTATAATCAAATCTAAAATGTTGACAATAGTTGGTCAATCACCTTTATTCCTGTACTTTTTAGATTATTTGTTATTTAAAACTTTATGCCTCTGTGGGGTGGGGGAAGGGAATGGGTTGAGGGTAGAAAGAACACAAAGGACTGAGGTGATGGTGCACTGGTGAAATGGTGGTGGGAAACCCATGGAGACCACAATTGATGTCAAACATAGATAAATAAAGAAAAAGGGAAAAAAATAAAACTTTATGCCTCTTTATTATATTGTAATTAAACACACTGAAGCATGAAAATAAAAAATCATTATTATGCAAAGATAATTAGGAGAATGCTGTATGTACAAAAATGTGCATGGCCTTTTCCCTGGGGAGGCAGGATACAGCATTTTACTAAAAGTAGAAACCACAAGCACATTTGCATCAAGAGAATTTCTCTTAAAACATACTCAAAAAAAAAATAATATCTAGGAGGCCAACTATAAAAAGTGAAAAATTATCTGATATGAATAAATCTATCAAAAGATTCATATTGTTTAACTTTGCTGGAACATATCACTACTGTCAACTTCGAACTTACAGTTTTTTTGTAATTTCTAACTTTAATTTTGAGCAAGAACATTTTCCAAAGATCAAATATAAGTATTTGTACATAAAGAAGAACGTTGCACCAGAATTCAATCTGGAATTACACACCAAAAAGATCAGATTCTGTAGGGTAAAGCTGTGTATGTATATATACATAAAAAATGTACATCTTTATTCTACTGGCTGTCATAACAGCTATAGAATTCTTTAAACAAAGTTTTCAATGATTGTCTTGACAATCATCCTTTATATATACTTTATAATGTACTGTTTGCTTTGGTGACAAGGAAAGGCCTTTTCTCCTTCATTACAAGAAAGCATTTAAACTTCTCTAGATTATTCCTTCAATAGACCAAACAGTAAACTCCATCTAAATCCCTTATATTAAAAACAATACGTTGCAAAAAAAAAGATTGGAAATAGAGCTAAAGCTGCCATTCCATCTTCCTGCGATTATTTATCCCTGGTTGAGGGCCAGCACTGGCCACAAGTGGTTGTTACCAAAAAGCTTAGACTTTTTGCTTATAGCATGACAGACACTGAGCAGACAAGCCGAAGCTAGAATGAGGGTGCCAGAGAAGCGAGCTCACAGCGTGGAGGATGGGTGGGGGGGGGGAAGGACGGACAAGGCCACCAACATAGCTTGTGTGAAACTACAAGAATTGGCCAATCTGTGGGGTCTGGAGAAAGTGGGGCGGTGAGTCACCCTGTGCAGGGCTCAGTATAGCAGGAAGGACATACGACGCTCAGGAGGGGAGGAAGGGGACAGAGACGGGGCTGCTTGCAGCGAGGCTGGACACGGCCAACTGGCCAGCCAGGAGCTGGGGCACCGTCCTGGGAGAGGAAGGTGGCTGGGACACTGTCCCAAAAGACTGGGGAGCCATCAGTGGAGAAGCTGGGGCGCTGTCCGTGCTGGGGGGCCTGAGGTGCCGTCCTGGGGACACCACCGAGCGGGTGGAGGCACTGCCCATTAGGAGGGGTGGATGCTGAGGGCTGTGTGTGTGTGTGTGTGTGTGTGTGTGTGTAGCAGGGGTGGTGGGGTCACAGAGAGGGGTGAGAGGAGAGGGTGCTTGCAGACTTTGTCCTAACATAAGCTGTGAAATTCAAGAATTCAAGTTAGTGACTTTGGGAAACAGTCTGTAAAGGTAATTCTGTGGTAAAACAACAGCTTTCACGCACAGAGAGGGAAAGAGCAGAAAAGACACATCGAGCCCGTCGCCGGCCCGGCCCGGACGCCCTACCGGACGGACGTCACCGGCCGCATTTTGGGGTCTCTGGAATTAATCATGAGCACATGTAATTATTTTAATTTGGAAATTAAGTCATAGCGACCCAGGCTCGAGGAGTCACGTGGGAAATCGCTCCCCTAGCTGTGTTTAAAAGGCCCACCACGAGAGCGAAATAGGGGGGCTGACAGGTGGAGACACCAGGACCTGCCTGCAGGTGGGCAGCAGTGCCGGGTGAAAACACGATCCAAGGCCAAACAACATGTGATCACACTTTGCAGGTGGCAGATGCTGCGCAGACGCCCTGGAGCCCAGGCCCGCAGAAACTCCGGCATTGTCCTCCCGGACTCTTCCGGGCCTCCGCCGGTGCGGCGCAGCCCCGGCGCCCCACGCGTGGCGCATGCGCACACTCCGCCGGGAGGAGCGCTGGGCGGCTGTTTCCCAGAAGTCCGCGCCACTCGCTGTCACCGCCCCCCCGCCGGCTAGCAGGCCGCGTGACGTGACTTCGCCCGCCACGTTCCGCTTTCGCCAGCGGTGGCTGGCCAGCGCCCCCCCGCGGCTCCGCGTAGCGCTGCAGCCGTGCGCGCCGGGGCTGAGCGAGCGCGCAGAGAAGAGTGTGGCGGGCCCGGCTGCCATCGTCACCGGAGCGCGCCGACGTGTGGCCGCGCGGCTGAGCCGCGGAGGGGCGGGCGGGGGAGGGACGCGCGGGCGGGGAGGGAGGGAGGGAGGGAGGAGGAGGCCAGCGGGCGGGGGAGGGGGGAGCAGCGGTGGCGCAAGCCGCGCGGAGCAGCGCAGCCCGGCCCGCTCCCAGCCCGCCGCCGCCTCCCGCCCCGGCCGGCGAAGCCCGCGCCCCCGCGGCCCGGCACACTTAGAGCGGACGCAGGAGTCCATGTTGGGGAAGTTGGCGGCGGCGTGACGGAGACTAGGGACCTGCAGCGGGGCGCCGCCGCTGCCGGAGCAGGCGATTCAGCCTCGGCCTGAGGTAAACACCGGCCGGCCCAGGCGGGTGGGCAGCTGTCGGGAGCGGGGCGCGGGAGCGACGGCCGGAGCCGTGGGGTCCGGGCGGCCGGGGGCCGCAAAGTTTCGGAACCGCGCGCGGCCCAGGGGCGTCGTGCGCTCGGAGGAAACTTGGAGCGGCCGCGCAACACGGGGCCGTCCCGGGGAGGCCCCTTCCTCCCTGCCGCCCTTAGGGAGGCCCGGCGCGGCCCGCCGTCGGCGCCCGTCTCGTTTCCCCCCGGGGCCTAGCGAGCGCCCAGGCAGCCGTGCCCGCCCGGCCGGGCCGCTGGGCGCGGAGGGGGCGGGGAAATCCCCGGTGGCGCGCGCCCTCGGGCGGGGAGGACTTGTCCCCCTGGGCTGTCGGGGCCCGACCGGGCCGCCGCGCAGGAGACTTGGCTTTTGTCGCCCGCTCGTGAAACCAAACTTTACTGCGCCGTCGTGACCTCGCCGAGCGCGGGAGGGAGCCGCGCCGCCGGCGTCGGCCTCACCCCGTGCCCTGAATTCCAAACGGTCCTCCCACCCGGCCCGGAGTCGGTTGCTAGGCTGACAACAAAAGGGCCACGAGATCTAAACTTAGCTGCAGCTCGTAGCGGCCCCTCGGACCTGGACATTTGAAGCGCGGAAGACGTTTCTTGCAGATGGCGGGCGCTCGGGTCACCCTCACACGTTTTGGGAAATCGTTTGAAAAGTAAACGCCTGATTTAGAGGGGTTGGTAAAAACGTTCGCCGAGTCAGATGACTTTTGAAATCCTCGGGTATATTGTGTGCCTTGTTGCAGACAGCAAGTACGAGCCGAGCATTTTTCATTCATTTCGGACTACGTTTGAACTATCCTCTTTATCACATTACCAGCCAACTAACATGCATGGCAAAATGATCAAAAAGTTTTTGAGATATACTTTGGGTAATAAGCGCTGATCTTAATTTCTTCCAACTCCAGGATTTCTTTTAAATTTTGGGAAAGGCATATTAGGTGCATTTTCTTGAGGTTGCTTTTTTTGTTTCCCTTGTCTTAAAAGTTAGACTACTTACCAGTAGCAGAATGTTTCAGGCACAATTGTCCTAAATAACTGGTGTTTTTTGTATTTTATTGGCTGTTGTATTAAAATTTCATATGCCATCCACTCCCGTTCTAAACCATTACTTTTATACATTATTCACGTTAGTTGAATTTGACTTTATCATCTCACTTTTTTGCTTCTGGTTAAGGGTTACCAAAAAAAGTGGAACTTTGTTTTCTTGTTTCTGTTGTTTTAACTGGGCAGAATTGAAATTTCAGAATAATATTTGGATTTCGTTTTATACAATCCTGTCAGGGACAACCTGAATTTACTTTATATTGTGTGTCTGCAGTTTGAAGGTTTGACTTTTTACTTTGCAATTTTTAACATAGCTACACTTTTTTTTTTTTTCCAATAATGTTTTTTGGTGCTTGCAAGTATAGTAACAGTCATTCAGTTTTTCACCCGGATTGCTTGGGCAATTTGAGTATTTCAAAGTTATGGTGTGGTTAGATTTGATTGCTTACTTTAAGTGTATTCGTGCTGTAAAGACACTCTTGAGTATGTCAAGTGGGAAGAAACCTGTAGAAGAAATTGAAGGTTCTTCTTAAATATACTGCCTGAAAACGTGAGATATGGTGGAAATTTTAAGGGAAATTTTTAGATGGTGGTAATGGGGTTCACCCTAACCAGTGCCCAGGCAATTTTATTCAAAAGCTGTGCAGTTAAGTGGGAGAGATAGGATGAATCAGTGCTGTTTTGTGATGGTACTTGATTCATGAGCAATAGCATCTTTTGGTAAAAATAAAATGAAATATTGTACTATTCATCAACTTAACACTGAACTTTGTAGGTATGTACACCAGTGAGAGTTGTAAAACCTCACCAGAGAGAGTGACAGGCATAAAAATAAAAGGAGTCAGTGAATCATTTTCATTTTAACTTCAACTTTGGTGAGCTCTGAGATCACAAGCCCCTGTAATTTAGTGATGTAACGTGGATTTTGAGTTACTTTAATAAAGTGAAATAAACTTAAGACCTAATTTCTTGATTATATCTTCTGCTACAAAGAAGAAATTAATAGCTTTGTACCTTGTCTTGCATTTGGGTGAGGGTAGGGTAGGAGCACTCCACAGAGTCCAGAATTAAATAGGAGGTAGCATGATATCATTCTGTTATTATTTGGACAACAAACTTTGCATTGTCATAGTTTTTAAGGTGTGGCTTTGTGAAGTCCTAGTAGTTGGGAATTCCAAGTACTTAACCTAGTACTTCTTTTTACAATATGAAATGTGAAAACGCTGTCAACTTCTTGTTTACATAATATTTTCCTCAAAAGTTTCACTCTGACCTTTGTTTGTCTTAAAGTTTTTAAATGGTCCTGATAAAATACCGGATCACATCACTTCTCAGACAGCCTCCCTTCTCAGTTATGGTGTAGCCCTTAGTGTGGTCTGCCAGGCTGAGTGGCATGAATCTTCTTTCTTTCTGACTTCATATTCTCATTTTCTCCCACCACACTTCTACTCTGCCTCTGAAGTTTCCTCTGACTACTCTGTTTAAAACAGCAGACACGTTTACATTCCCTAGCCCTTTTTATGCTGCAATTTTTTTCCCATAGCATATCACTTTCCAACATACTATATGATTTACTAACTTAAATTTATTATGTATCTTCACTCTGAGTTCCATACAAACAGGGTTTTGGCAGTTTGGGTTGTTTGATCCCCAAACATCTAAACTATATCTGACACATAGTAAGTACTTAATATTCAATGGATTGGTATGCTTCCAACTAGGAACACTGAAAATAAGTAGTTTACTACTTTTAGTAATAGTTTCAAACTTCAGATTGTGCAATACTTGATCTGTTGCATAAACTGCTAAATTTTATCTATGCATTATGATTATTTTTTTTAAAGATTTATGCATACAAGAACTAGGGTGTAAGCCAGAGGTGCAGTATGGGGGAGAGGTGTGAGAGAGGATTCACCAGAGACAGAGTAGGGAGCAGAATAGGTGGATCTACTGAAATCCACTGCTGAGGGGAGCAGCGGGTGAGACAGGAGAGGTCTGCTGTGCTATGTGGGTCAGCTCCCTGGCCAGGGATCCAACTTAGGCCAATTTGCCAGGGGAGGACCTTCATAGTGGTAGCACTGAGACTTAACTCCTAGGCCACCAGGGAGACCCAGTCCTATGTTCTTTTGACTTGCTTTGAATATTTCCTTACTTTTTGACTTAGGAAAAGTTCCATGCTCACTTCATCCATTAATTACCACAGCCCTGGAGTAACCATTTTAAAAAGAGGTGGTTTCTTTTAATGGAGAACAGTATCTAGAAACCAAGATTTAGATACTATATTTATTTCTATATGGGTAGAAAACCACGCTTTAGTACCAATTTCAGTTCACTGTTGTTTTGTTTTCTGCCTTTCCAAATGTATAACTCCCTTTGCTTTCAAGGAAAGATCTGGCTCCTGTTATCCTTATTGTATTTACTTATATGGTCAGTTCCCAGTCGCATAACATTTTACTCCACTTCTGCTCTGACAGCCTGTGCTCGGGGTGCACCCCTCCCTCCAGGCCCGCAGACACCTCCTCCTGAGGTTCTCACCTTTCTGCTTGAGTTCTGGCACTTCACTCTGGGCTCCTTACCAGGGATGGTAAGGAACCTTGCTCTCTGTGGTTTGTGTTCCAGCACCTCTGTGCAGATACATTCTGTGCATAGATTTACTGTTTTATAAAATATTACACGGAAAACTGGTGACCAAATTTGTTTTCAACTTTTAAGGTTTGTACCTTTTTGAGACTCACATTCTCTATTAGTGATAAGACTAATCTTCCTCATTTTGCCTTTCACTCTAGAGTTTTTAGATGTACTTTTAAGGCATTCTTTTTAATGTAATTTAGCAATAAGGTAAAATTTTGGTTTGTTGTTGGTTTTTTGAAGCATGTAGGCTCTGGGAGTCAGTCAGGCATACTTTGAATTCTTGTTGTCCCTTTATACTGATGGTGGCCTTTTATGTGTGATTATCTCAGTTTCCTCACCTTTTTCACTTATGTATAATGGTTATCTAAGTCCAGCAATAATAGCTGCTAATTCCATGTCATGTTCCATACCTTTACATTAGCTCTGTTTAGTGAGTTGCTCTCTGGCGTTCAAAGTTAGTAGTGTTTTAATTTTTGTATGTACTATAGTGTTTTGAAGATTAAATGAGTGCAAAGGCAAGCCCCAGGGTACTTAGTTTGTTGCCTGTTACAAGTAGACACTATACCTACTTACAATCCTGAGTTTGTGATAGCTGTGTGTCTGTTAGGACTGGGGATGAAACATTGTCTCTGTCCTGGAAGTGCTTAGTCTTAGTCAGACCTTCTTGATTGTTTCCCCATGTTCTTTCCATTTTTTCCTAACTAGTTTTCAATGCTTCTCCTCTTTTCCTGCTTCTGCATTATTTTAAAAACCCTCAATTTGAACATCTCAGAAAATATTCTCCGAAATAGATAAATGGGATGGAGGTAGTCTTTTCCTTAGTGATTCCGTACTATTGCAAAATACAACTTAAGTCCTACCTTGAACTTTAATTTCTTTTACATTCTGGCCTATAATTATGTCTTTGCCTATATCTTCTTGCCCATCCTAAATGAATTCTTTCTGATTGACTTAGTCCTGAGAAAAATGCCTGTATTAGCACTTACTATATACTACCTTGTTCATATTTATATCCTACTTCTCCAACTCTTGCTTTTTGTACCAGGAAAGGATGTACAGTCTTCATCCCATCCGTCTTTGTATTCTAATGCCAGGTTCAATACTCTGATCACAGTTGCAGTAAGTTCATCAGCTGTAAGGAAACAAAAACAGAAATGTAAATATTAAAGAGAGCAGCCAAGGCAACACTACTGTGAAAATTCTTGGAACAGCTTTCAAATTCTACTGCCCCGTTAATGGTACTATAAGATAATTTTGTGTTCCTAGATGATCTGTCTAGAAGATTGTGTCTTTAGTGTTCTAATGGGTCTTTAGTGTTCTTTCAAAAAATGTGTATGCTCTTGTTCACCTGAAAACCTTATCATAGGAGATGATTCAGATGGGACAGCATTATTGCATAGGCTGTATTTCTTAGGAAATGTACATGTCCAGTTACTTAGATATCAACATGAATAATACGAGGAGAGATAGGAAATGGAGAATAGCTTTATCATTTTAGAATTGCTACAGAACTAGATGGCACTGAACTGAATCAGTGGAGAAGCAAACCCAATCAAGCCCTCGGAGGAAATTGAAAATATATTTCATGTTAATATAGCTGTTTCTCAAACTTTTATCAAACTTTCTTTGATAATTATTTAGCTTTCTAAGAAGATAAACAGCTGGGACTACATCAAGCAAAGGAAACATTAAACAAAACAAGAGACACCCCACTGACTGGGAAAAAATCTTTGCTCTCCACACATAGGACAAGGGTCTGATCACAAAGATATACAAAGAACTCATAAAACTCAAGAAAAATAAAGTAAAAAACTCAATCAAAAAATGGGCAGAAGAGCTTGAAAGACACTTCTCCAAAGAGGACATACACATGGCCAACAGGCACATGAGAAAATACTCAACATC
>JAGFMF010011911.1:3292289-3356472 GCA_019455555.1 Galemys pyrenaicus | reverse complement strand
TCTCTGTGGTGAATCCTCTCACCCCCCCACACCTCTGGCCTGTACCCCAGTGCTTGTATGCATAAATAAATAAATCTTTTAAAAAAATAAATAAATAAAAATACTGTAATTTAAGGCCTCCTTGGTGACCTAGGGATTAAGTCTCAGCACTGTCACCACTACTGCCTGAGTTCGATCCCCAGCCAGGGAGCTGACCCACATACGGCACAGCAGATTTTGCCTGTTCTGCTCCCCACTCTGTATCTGCTGAATCCTCTCACCCCCCTGCACCTTTGGCCTACAACCCCAGTTCTTCTACACAAAAATAAATGATACCTTTTTTTTAAAAGAGAGTAATT
The DNA here is from genome assembly GCA_019455555.1 of Galemys pyrenaicus. Classification (NCBI taxonomy): domain Eukaryota; kingdom Metazoa; phylum Chordata; class Mammalia; order Eulipotyphla; family Talpidae; genus Galemys; species Galemys pyrenaicus. The sequence goes on along the minus strand of JAGFMF010011911.1, from coordinate 3,356,134 downwards.
TAACCATAGATAGTCTTATGGAGTAAGCAACTGACACATAAGAGTGTGTCACTTAATTGGGACCCCACTATAGTGTCTGTTGCCCCCCAAACAAATGCAGAACTGACCCACTCCATATTAGTACAAGGGTCTTGGAATTGATCTGTTTCTACAAATGCCTTGAAATGTACTGGGGTTGTGAAATTGTGCCAGTTGCTCTTAATCTCTGTCTCCACGGGCTATAGATAATGTGTATTGTCTGTCAGACCTTTCAGTCCTATAGAAATGAAAGAACCAGAGATAGAAAAGTCAACTACCTCCTCCATCTCACCTGTGAAGATATAATTTGGGTAGCCTCTGTGCGCTGGAGAGAGCATAGAGCCTTTGGAAAGACTGAGACGATGAAGTTGTCAGTGAAAAAGTACTTCTGTGGAAAATGTTAACAATGTGTGTTATAGCCCATAATTGCTGCCTACTGTTAATCTTTTTTTTTCTTTATATATATATTTGACATCAATTGTGGTTCCCATGGATTTCCCACCACCATTTTACCAGTGCACTATCACCTCAACCCCTTATGCTCTTTCTGCCCTCATCACATTCTCTCCTCCCCCCACACACACAAACTGTTTCCGATTTGTCCTTGTCTTTTTGTTTTTGTTGTGTTGTGTGTGTTTTGTTGTTGTTGTTTTTTACTGTTATTATTCTTTTCCTTGGTCCCTTATTTGCTTACCTTATAGTCCTCTTAGAAGTGAAACCAGGAGCCTCCCTGGTGGTGCAGTGGGTTAAGCAACGCACTATGAAGCAAATCACAGCCACTGCAGCATGAGTTCAATCCCTGCTGCCAGCCAGGGAGGTAACCCACGTGATGCAGGAGACATCTCCTGCCTCACCTGCTGCTTCCCTCAGCAGTGTATTTTGGTAGATCCATCTGTTCTGCTTCCCACTCTGTCTCTGGTGTGTCCTCTCACCCCCCACACCTCTGGCCTGTAGCCCAGCTCTTGTATGCATGAATAAATGAATCTTTTTTTAAAAAAGGTGAAACCATCTGGTATTTTTCTTTTGCCTTCTGATTTATTTTGCCGAGCATAATCCCTTCTAGTTCCATCCATGTTTCCACAAATGACTCTAGTTTATCTTTTTTGATTGCTGAATAGTATTCCATTGTGTATATGTACCACAACTTCTTGATACAGTCGGCATTGAGGTTGTTTCCAGGTCTTACCCTTTTTTTTAAGATTCATATATTTATACATACAAGCAGCGGGGTACAGGCCAGAGGTATAGTGGGGGGGCGGTGACAGGATTCATCAGAGACAAAGTGGAGAGCAGAACAGGCAGACTGACTGAAAAACACCGCTGAGGTGAACATCAGGTAAGGCAGGAGAGGTCTGCTGTGCCATGTGGTCACCTCCCTGGCCTGCAGCAGGGATTGAACTCGTGCTTCAGTGGCTGCAGTTTGCTTCATAGTGCCTTCCTTAACCCATTGCGCCACCAGGAAGGCCCCAGGTCTTACCTATTGTAGATAGTGCTGCTAGAAACATAGGGGTGCAGGTATTCTTTTGAATCAGTGTTTTTGTGTCTTTTGGGTATATTCCTAAGAGTGGGATTGCTGGATCCTATGGAAGTTCCATTCTTAGTAGATTGAGGAACCTCCACACTGTTTTCCATAGTGGTTGGACCAGCTTGCATTCCCAGCAGCAGTGTAGTAAAGTTCCTTTTTCTCCACATCCTCGCCAACATTTGTTGCTAATTTTTTTTGATATGTGCAATTCTCACTGGTGTGAGGTGGTATCTCATAGTGGTTTTGATTTGCATTTTTCTGACAAGAGATGTTGAACATTTTTTCATATGCCTGTTGGCCATGTGCATTTCCTCTTTGGAAAAATGTCTTTCTTGCTCTTCTGCCCATTTTTTGACTGGATTGTTTACTTTGTTTTTGTCTAGTCTGGCCAGCACTTTGTAGAATCTTTGTGATAAATCCCTTGTCAGTAGTGTTGTGTGCAAAGATTTTAAATTTTTATCAAGATACAGAAAAACCAACCTTTTTGGGTTTGTAGTTTTGTGCATTTTAATATATCTGTAAATTTGCATTACCACCACCAGAGTCAGGATTCAGAAGGGTCCATTATTATCCCCAGGAAACTTTCCCCATTCTGACCTTTCCCCAAGCAGGGAGCCACGGATAGCAGCCCATCATCACTCGCTTGAACCCTTTGAGAATGTTACGCAGCTGCAGTTGTAGAGTGTGTCCCTTTTCACAGTGACCATATATTGTCTTTAATTATTGACCAAAATTATTGACCCAAATTATTGACCAGAACAGTAGTTTGTTCCCCTTTTTTGACTGAGTACTGTTCCTATCATATGGATGACTGTGCCATAGTTCTTTTTAATGAAATATCCTGTGTGTCAATTCTCTTTTTAGCTGTCTTTGTCTGGCTTGGGTATCAGTAATGTTGAACTCATGAGTTGAAAGTATTCTTATGTTTTCTGGAAGAGAGTGTATTGAAGTGGTATTTCTTTAAATATTTAGTAAAATTCACCAGGGAAACTATCTGGACCTGGAGGTTCTTTTTGGAAGACTTAACTACAAATTCAGTTCTTTTAAATGATAGTACTAGAGCTACTCTATGCTCATCTATTTAATCCATCTTTCTAGAGGCTTACATTTATTGATCTTTTCAAAGAATGAGCTTTTGGTTTCACTGATTTTCCTATTTCATTGCTTTTTATTTTCTCCTTTTGCCTTTTTTCCTGGTATCTTGAGCTAGAAATTTAGATAATTGGTTTAAGATCTTTTCTATTTAATGCTTAAATGTTTTTGCTGTGCCTTACATATTTTAATTTTGTGGTATTTGGATTTAGTTCTACCACTTTATTTTCTGTTTGTTCCCTTAGTTCTTTAGGTTTTGTTCTTTTGCAAACCCCCCCCTTTTTTTGGTTATTTGCATATTTTTTAACATTTCATTTAAATTCATTATATTTTGACTATATATACATATGTATACATACACGCACATATATAATGGTTGTTTTAGGGATTATAATATATATACTTATATTTTCACAGTATTCTTAGGGTCGCTATTTTACTTAAGAGAAGTACTACCATGTAAGTCTCTGTATCCTTCCCCCTTTATGTAGTAACTGGCTTGCATTATATCTCTATGTGTTGGAAATATGATTAGGATGCATTCTAGCATTTGCTTTTAATAGCCAGACATTTGAAAGAATTCAGGAAAATTGTTAATTATGTTTACCAGTGTATTTATCATTTCTATTCTTCCATCATTCCTTGTGTTCCATTTTCTCTGACTGGAGAACTGCATTTCATAATTCTTTTAGAGATAACAGCTAACTCTTACAGTTTACTTTCAACTGAGAATATTATATTCATTCTTTAAGGGTAATTTCATTTGAGCATTCTTTGCAATTTAACACTTGAAGAATGATGTTCCACTTCTGGCCTACATAGTTTTTGATGAAAAATAAAGGATTATTGAAATCATTAGTCTTTTCCCTCATAAGTAATACAAGATTTCCTTTGTAATGTGAAAAAGTTTCACTGTGATGTCTCCAGGTGTGCCTGTATCCTTGGGGGTTGTAGCTTCTTGAATCTAGAGATTTATGTCTTACCAAATTTGGAGTTTCCAGCCTTCATCATCATCAATGTTGCTGTTTTTTCCTCTACTGCTACTACACTCATTTTTTCCTCCATGCTGTGCTCTGGGCATGATTATTAGTGTTTTGTATTATTCCACAGGCTCCTGAGGTGCTGATTTTTTTTCAATTTTGGTCATCTAGTATTCGATTGAGTAATTCTATCCATCTGTCTTCAGGGTCTCTGACTTTACATTCTGCTACTGAGTATTCTGTTTTATTTATTGCACTTTTCAGTTCTAAAATTTCTGCTTGGTGGTTCCTTCTATATTGTTTGGTGTGAATTTATAGCTTTCTTCAGTAGTGTTTGCTCTTACTTGTTGGAACATTTTTATATCTGTTTTAAATCTTCATCAGCAATTCACTCAGTGTTCTACTATCTGTGTCATCTTGGTATGCAGGTTGCCTCTGTCTTTTCCCATGGGAGTTTGGGATTTTCCTGGTTCTGTGCCAAGTAATTTTGGATTATGTGTGGACATTTTGATATTATGAAATTAGTTTCTTGTTTAAATGCTGTGGGACATATTGATATTTTTGTTTTGGCAGTCAGTTGATCCAATTGGGTGTACGCCACAAATTCAAGCCATCTTCCTGTAGATTATTCCTTTAATTTCAGTTTTGTTTTCGTAGTACTACCTGAGATTTTTCCATGTGGGTACTACAGTAGTGAATCTGTGGCCTGTACCGGGACATACTTTAATTTTCAGAATCTGTGGTATACTGCTTGGAGTTAAAGCAATATATATGCATTTCAGGGTGGTCTAGGAGATCAACAATTTACAGGTTATTTTCTTAAGCTATGTTATAGCCACGCTATTTTCTAGATTTTTGAAAGCCTCCTGTCTGTCCCCTGGCTAGAAAACTCAACCTTCATTTACTCCACTGTGATGCATCTGGAACTGACAGGAAAATAATCAAGATCAGCCTAGAATTTCTGCATTTACTGAGGAGAGCCCCTTTCCCTCACTGTTTTAGTCTGCTGCTAAAACTGCTGTGGCGGGGGCATCCCCCTTCTATAGGTTAAGTCTCGGCACTATCACCACTAAGGCCTTAGTTTGATCAGCTGACCTCTCCTGTCTCTCCCACTGTTCAGCAGTGTGTTTCAGTAGATCCTCCTGTTCTACTCCCCATTCTTTCTCTGGTGAGTCCTTTCCACCCCCAACTCCCCCCATACACATACTCCTCTGACCTACAGCACAGTTTTTCTACCCACATACATACAGACATAGATAAATAAAATTGAAAATAAGTAACACTGTTGTAACTATCACTACTTTGGCATTGCCTGAAAACTGGCACATGAAGAGTAAGAACAAAAGAAATAAAAAGAGATTTCCCTGACTTTTTCCAAGAATCATTCACTAATGAATAAATAATCCTATATTTTGTTGCTTACCAGATAAAAATAAAGAGAGGCCTGTTACTCCTTGCACAGAGTTGGACGGTTTCTCCTAGGTTCTCTCTGTTGTTTTTAGTGGACACAACTAGATTCAGATTTTGTTAAACTCAGGCTAAGAGCGATAAATGGGTAGGGAAAATTATAAATCAGTGGGCTCTTCCCCATTCCATCTGCTATTATTTACTTTTGAATTTTCAGTTAGCTGCTCCATTCATTCTGTCTGGGTTTTATACTTTCACTCAGTGAGATTAACAGGGGAAATGTCTTATTCCATTTTACTCAGAATCCGAATTACCCAATCTCATTTATTGTAGAATGCAATGGCAACTCCTTATGTTCATAGTTAAACATGGTTTGTCAGTTTCGTTTTGTCTTTTTTTTTCCCAACATATATGTGATCCTGAGACATGTAGTAGGATAAGCCCTGCTGAGGAGATGCTGCTACATGAAATGTGTAAGAAAATACATTTTTGTGAGCTCTTACTTTTTCATAGTCATACTGCATTTGAGAAGACATTTTCCTGTTTTTTATTTAGTATGTTTTCTACTTGAGGATTTCTGGCTTGTTGTTCACTTTGGAAATGCTTAATTTTTTTTATTTTAAACGTTTAAAATTATTTCAGTAATTAGGTTTCTGGTCTTCATAAAGCACAGTGTAATAGAGCATAGTGTGCTTCTTAGTGAATTGAATTCTTGGCACTTACCTGGTATTGAAGGCAGTGTGCAAGGGTTTTTAGAAACATTCTGAAGCATAGCCTATTTTCTGGATTGATATAGGAAAGTGCTTTTATTATAAGATCTGTAAGTGTGGTTGACTTTAATTTCTTTATTTTTATTTTATCTGGTAAACAACAACATATAGGATTATTCATTAGTGAATGATTCTTGGAAAATAAGTCTTTTTCTGCTTATAGGTCCAAAATTAAGGAGTTGAATATGAAAGGTACCTAGAAATTTCTATTAACTGCTGATTAGCTGCCAGATCACTGATAAGCATTTTTGAAAACTCAACTAGAAAGTATTTCCAGGGATTGATGTATAATAATAACTAAAAGCAGAGCATGTTTTTAGTCTGTTCAAGCTGCTTTAACAAAATACCATAGAAATTTCTTTCTCACACCTCTGGAAGCTGTAAGTCCAAGATCAGTGTGCTGGCATGGTTGGGTGAGGGACCCTTTTCTCTGTCTCAGCCTTTCCCTTGCTTCATCATATAAAGAAGGAGCTAGATCTCTCTCTGGGGCTGCTTTCATGGGCGCTAATCCCATTAATGAGGTTTTACCCTCATGGTTTACGCACTTCCCAAAGACCACACTTATTAATATAGCCTTTGCCTTTTACTGGTTAGGATTTCAATATGTATCAGGGAGAGGAGGTGGTTCAAGCATCCAGGCCATTGGAGCATGAGTCCATTAAAACAAAATTTGATTGAAAGTCTTCTGAAGGCAAAAGAAAAATACCAGATGGTTCCTCCCCTAAGAGGAGTATAAGGGAACCAAATAAGGATCAAGGAAAGGAATAAGAACAATAGTAATAATAACAACAACAATAAAGACACAAAAACCAAAAATGAAAAGACAAGGACAAATTGGGGACACTTGGTGGGGAGGGAAGAGGGGAAGGGTTGAGGCAGACGGGAGCATGGGGGACTGAGGTGATGGTGCACTGGTGTTACAGTGATGGGGAATACATGGGGATTACAATTGATGTCAAATATATGTAAATTTTTAAAATATATAAGTAATAAAAAAAAGAAAGTCTTCTGAGTTTCTTATCCACTTTAGTTGTACTATTGTTGGTAGTCATAAAGTTAGGGTGAAATTGAAAGTATTGGTAGAAATGAAAATGTTATTTCTGCTTTAGTAAACAGATATTCTAATTTACTGGTTCTCCATTGTACTTGCTAAGACTTTATAACTGAAAAAATGGAATGTTGAAAAAAGTGTAACTATTATCGTGAAGGGAGAAATGTTTTATTAGAAACTAAGTATTTTAATTTGTTATTCAGTTAGACAATATACACAGATAATTGAATGACTATTTTATAAAAATTGGAGAAAAAGAAAATATACTTCTTCCCAACTATATGTGTCCAAGCAGTGGTTGAAAGTTTGGGGTAAACCTTTTTATGGTATGGCATTGATAAGCACAGAGCATTTTTTTATATTTAGCTAATGGTGTATCTCTAAAGGAAGTCCAGAATAGCCAGACAGTAACTAAGGTATGTTCTCTGTTACTCATGCTTGTTCCTTTATTTTGAAAATTAAAATTCTCACTACGATATTAAATTGAGTCCTTCAGAATGGAAATGCTCTAAGTGTAGAATGGTCAAGGACTTAGAAAAATACAGTTTTAATCTAGTGGGTCTCAGTAAGGCTTCTTTACACACATATGTTGCAAAAATTGGTGCTCGTTGTATGCTCATAATATCTTGTGCTTACCCCCATACAGCAGCTACAATACTGTTTTGTAATGTAGATCTAGCATGTGTGAACTATTGTTTATTTTTGTCAGGTGAATCAGTGCTTAAGGCCTAGGGGTGCCTGGAATAAATAAATTACTACTACAGTCAGTGCAGCTCTGCACTGCACTGTATGTATGTAACAACCACTCCTTATTGGAAAAAAAAAAAAGTAATTGGAGGCCTCCCTGGTGGCACAGAGGTTAAGTCTCAGTGCTATTAAACTATTGCCAGCCACTGAGACCTGAGTTTGATCCCTGGCCAGAGAGCTGACCCACATGGAGCAGCAGAACTCTCCTGTCTCACCCTCTACTCCCCTTAGCAGTATATTCCAGTTGATCCGCCTGTTCCGTTCCCCACTATGTCTCTGGTGAATCCTCTTACCCTCCTCATTCTCCACTCCCCGTTCCCACAACTCTTTCCTATACCCTAGTTCTTATAGGCATAAAATAAATCTTAAAAAAACTTCAAGTCATATTTGGGATGATAACATGCACTTTCTACTATAGTCATTTTTGAGGCTTCAGGGAAACCAGGACAGGGACCAGATGTTTAACTTAACCTGGCTTTGATTTAAAAAACCTATCCTTCCCTTCACCCCATCCTTTCCCCAAATCTGTTCCTTTCCATTTACTATAGAACAGAACAAGCCTCTCTCTCCTTGCTTGTCCTACTGTCTTTCAGACAAATCTTAATGGCATCTAAAGATACCAACACCCTAGTTAAGAGCACAAACGAGTCTGACATGGCACTGTGGAATAATTGGGACAGAAGCTGTATACTCTGGGAAGCCTAAAATACTTATGATTTGGTTCTTTTCAGAAAAATTTTGCCAAACCTATTAAAGAGACTACAGGAGATTTACTAGCTTGGAGTTGTGGCTCAGTCTTTCATTATGGAGGGCCCCTCTAGCTTTCTTAAGTATTGGCATTTGTCTACATTTGTGCTCAACCTGTACTCTGGTACAACAGCTACTTATTGTACATCTGAGTAAGTACTTCTACAATGTCCTTGAGTTCCTTTAAATCTTCCCTGAAGGGTTTGTGATTTTTGTTGATTTATTAATCTGGCTTAAACTGCCATGGAGATTTGCTCCAGTGTCTTCAATTTTCATTTCAGACTATGGTTAAAGCAGTTGACTCCTTTAACTTGTTAGCTGTTTTGTTTTTTTTTTTTTCTTTTTAGATCCTTTGCTACATAGTCTGCCTCTGACAAGTCACAGTTGACTCTTTAATTCCTTGCAGAATGTTTCCAAAGTTTAATTTTTCTTACCTGATTTCCACCATATTAACAATTTTGTCAAACTTTTAAAAACATTGCTTAAGTGGACTATTATGATGTGTTTTGTTTAGGCTGTTGGTATCTTATTTTCCACTCTATATAGGTATAATAGGTAAAATACTAAGTAGTTGTAACATGGTAACTAATAAAAAGAAGGCAGTTGAAATGAAGCTATAACTATAATTTTCTGGGGGCTACCCAAGAGTGTCATTTAAAATTTTTAGTAAAAGGGCCTTCCACATGGCACAAGGGGTTGAATAGAATCACTATGAAGCTCACTGCAGCACTGATCCCTGGCCAGGGAGCTGACCCCCATGGCCCTGCAGACCTCTCCTGTCTCGCCCACTGCTCCCCTCAGCAGTATATTTCAGTCAGTCTGCCTGTTCTGTTCCCTACTCAGTCTCTGGTGAATCCTCTCACCCCCTGTACCCTCTGGCCTATACCCCAGTTCTTGTATGTATAAATAAATATATCTTTAAAAGAAAATAAAGTTTTTAGTAAGTATACAAATGCTCACAAGCCATCTTTAAGATTCTTCAGGTGTTTAAGCTATCCTGGGGCAGGAATTATGACAATTAGTCCTATTTCATTTTATTTCCACCTAGCTGCTTCCATGTTTAACAGATTCAAAATAATAAGAACATGTAGAGATAACCTATTCCAGAGACCCCTCGAAGTGTATAATTTATTTAAACTGTACGACATTTTGGCAGTATTATGTGTCTTCACATAGGAAAATGTGGTTGTGTTCCTAAAACTCCTGAGGAAAAATTATAGTTGGAAACATTTTTTCAGGGAGGGAGAAACACAGGAAGTCACAATTCAGCATATAACAAAAAGCCAGTTGAAAACAAAGTAAAGGAGAATTAGAGGATATGGAGAGAATGTCCATGTATACTGTTGATTAGAATGTAAATTGGTGTAGTAATACAAAAAGTGGTATGAAGATGTCTCAAAATGTCAAAAATAGAAATTCCATACAATCCAGTTATACTTTGGGGATTCTACAGATATATATAATATAACTTCTAAGTTGAAAGTATAGCATCCCCAACCCTGTGTTCACTGCAGCATTGTTTATAGTAGCCAAGACTTGGAAACACCTTAAGTGGCCATCACAAGTGATTGGATGAAAAAATATGTGATGTAATTATATAATGGAATACAGCTAAGCTATTAAAAAAAATGAAATCCAAGGCCTCCCTGGTGGCACAGTGGGTTAAGCAATGCACTATGAAGCAAGCCGCAGCCATTGCAGCACGAGTTTGATCCCTGCTGCCGGCCAGGGAGGGAACCCATATGGCGTAGCAGACTTCTCCTGCCTCACCTGCTGCTCCCCTCAGCAGTGTGTTTCTGTCAATCTACCTGTTCTGCTCCCTACTCTGTCTGATGAATCCTCTCACCTCCTGTGACTCTGGCCTGTACACCAGCTCTTATATGCATAAATAAATAAATCTTTTAAAAAAAATTGAAATCCTGCCCTTTGTAACAACATGGATGGACCAGGGTGTATAATGCTTTGTGAAAACAGAGAAAGACAAACAACATAGATATATCCACATGTGATATATCTATAAAGAAGCAAAACAAATAAACTAAAGAAAAAAAATAAGTTTTTAGACTATCAGACCAAATTAGTGGTTATAAGGGAAAGTGGTGGGGGGGGCGGGGAGAGATGGTTAAATTGGTTTAAAGGGGTCAACCATATGGTAAAGGATGAAATCACACTTTGGTGGTAACAGTAACATGTTTGTTTATAGTAATGCAGAGTATACAGACATCGGTTTGTAATGATGCACACTTGAAATTTTATACTATAGCAATGTTACTTCAATAAACTTTTTTTTTAATTACACAACAAATGACTGGGCACATCATCTAAGAAAGAACTTAGAAGATAAAGGAAAAGGTATTTAAATATACCAGAAGTTGAGCATTTACTAGTATTTAAATATCCTGAACTCCAGACTTTAAGTATCCTTAACTAGTCAGCATTTATCTCTTTATTTTCCTGTATTTTCAAAAATGCCCTATACTAGACTCCACATTTCTACAGCCTACCTCTAATTTATTTATTCCAGTAGTCTGTAGACAGTTATTTCTGTTTTTTTAATTCTATTCTGTACGTAATTACAGCACTGCCTGATAATATACCTTTAGTACTATCAAGAAATCCTTGAATTGAAAAAAGAAACCCCACAAGAAGTTATTAGGCCTTTTTGCTTAAATTGATAGGTTTGTCTACCTGTTTTTGGAATAGCCCCTTTCATTGAAGATGCTTCTCCATTGAAGATGCTTCTCCATTGAGGATTCTTCTCCTTAAGTTTTTGGTGCTTCCAGTTTAAGCATTCTTGCTGCTTTAACTTCCTCCATATGATGGTTTTCAAGGCTGTTACCTCTTTAGTTATCTTCCCTGAACATTTATCGTTTTGTTGTTCATCCTAGAGAGAGCAACAAAACTAAAATAAAATGCTCCGAATGTAGTCCCAGTAGGACATTTCCTCTTGTTTTTCACATTCCACCTTTATTAAGGCAGATAATGATTGGATTAGTGCCTTTTGGGGGTACTTAATCTTGTTCCTTTTTTTTTTAAGATTCATTTTTATTTATGCATACAAGAACTGGGGTGTAGGCCAAGGTGTGGAGGGTGAGAGGAATCATCAGAGAAAGAGTGGGGAGCAGAACAGGCAAGATTTACTGAAATCTACTGCTGAGGGATGAAGTGGGTGAGACCGAAGAGGTCTGCTGCGCCATGTGGGTAGCATCTTTCTTATAAGTTTTTTATCTTCTGCTTTACAGTTGCTTTTTGAACCGAAGTGCAAGTCTTTGCATTTCTTATTTAACCTAATAGAAGCAATGTACTTACCTTTGATGTAGAAGAAGCATGGATAAACTATATAAGTAACAAACAACAAAAAAAATACTATATATATGTATATGTGTGTGTGTGTGTGTATGGGAGATTTGTAATTGATGAAGTTGGAGATTTCTTCTGTCTGGATATTCCAGCATGTATTTGAACAGTTTACTGTAATCATGTGTGTTATATCAGTTAAAGAATTCTAAAGCGTTGATTTTGAAAATAATTGTCTACATTGATCAAGAAATAGATTTCTTTTCCCACATTTCTCATTTGTATCTCATAATCACTTTTTCCTAGTCCTAAAGACCAGAATAATTTTTGACTCCTTCCTTGTATTTATTTAATCTACGCATCTCAGAGATTTTTCACTTCTTTAAATTCTTCCTTTTCTGTTCACTTCACAGTTACTCTAGCTAGCTATGCAAATCTGTTTTTAATCTCTCCCCATTGTAATCTATTCTGTGCTTTGCTGGGCAATCAATCTTTTAAAAGATTTACTTCTCTTTTATCATGTCCCTTTTTTCCCCAAGGAATCTGTAAGATTGAATCTAAACTCAGTCATTAGGTATCCATCTATAATCTAACCCTACTTGGTTTACATTGCTCTGCTCATTGCTTTTGTTACCTTCCTCTATAATCTTTCAGATGAATCTCTTAGCTTATATACCTAGCCCTCCTTAGTGTACACACACACACACGCGCGCGCGCGCGCGCGCGCGTGCTTTTCTCACTCACCTTATTTTTATCAGATTGACCTTAGTTAAATGCTATTTTTATTCCTTTATTCTTTTTGCTCCTTACGTGCCTTAAGATCTTCAGTGACAAATCAAGGTCAAATTGATTTCTTTTTGCTAAACATTGTTTCATGTGTATAACACAAAGTTTAGTCTTTGTGGCTTCATGCTTATATAAGATATATAAGACATCCTTTCATTAAGATTGTGTAATTATTAATGGCAGAGAGTATAAACGAGTACTAAACTGGTTGTCCACAGAATTTACTGGCTTTGCTTGTACTGTTTTTATGTATAAGATAGCAACTCCTCACAATTCTGGGTAGGTTTTTTTATTTGTTATTGTTACTGAGAGAAGGCAAATATAAATGTTCTATGTTATAATTCTTTTTCTAGGAAATCCCTTTCTCAAGGAGAAATGAAGAAAAAAACTGTATATACCCTAAATGTGGGAGATAAGGAGTATGAAGATATGGAAGGTAACTTCATTTTTATAAAACATGTATGTTGAAATTAAAACCTAATATTTTCAAACTGCTCATTTTAAAATACACAAGGAGGGCCTCCCTGGTGGCACAGTGGGTTAAGTAAGCAACGCACTATGAAGCAAACAGCAGCCACTGCTGGCCAGGGGACCCATGTGGTGCCGCAGACCTCTCCTGCTGCGCCCCGCTGCTTCCCCTCAGCAGTGTACTTCAGTTGATCTGCCTGTTCTGCTTCCTGCTCTCTGTGGTGAATCCTCTCACCCCCCCCCCCACACACACACACCTCTGGCCTATACCCCAGTGCTTGTATGCATAAATAAATGTTTAAAATCTTTAAAAAAAAATACACAAGGAATTGTTTTTACTTATTTTTGTTGTTCCTAAATTCTGATACATTGCTGTTTCTCATTAAGAAATTGACATAGGGGCCTCCCTGGTGGCTGAATGGTTAAGCAAGCACTGTAAAGCAAACTGCAGCATTAGTTTGATCCCTGCTGGGGCTGGGGAGGTGACCCACCAGGCGCAGCAGACCTCTCCTCTCTGGCTTGCCGCTCTCCTCAGCAGTATGTTTCAGTTCATCTGCCTGTTCTGTTCCCCACTCTATCTATCTGGTGGTTCCTTTCACCCCCAACAACTCTGGCCTATACCCCAGTTCTTGTATGCATAAATAAATAATAAAATCTTTTTTTTAAATCGACAGTTTTTCCTCTTCCTGTGTTTAATTTTCAGTTGATCAAGGTTTTTAGTTTGTTGAGCTTTCCTTTTTCTTAAAAATTTGTTCCATATTGATTTAGCATTTACTTTCTTTTCCTGCTTTTTGTTTTAAATAATTAATAATATTTTCCTCTGCTTCCAAAGTTAAAATATTTTAATCTTCACCTTAGAACACTTTAATTCTGATCATACTGTTCTTGATATATATATATCATACATATATATACATATATAGGTTATAATTATCTACTTTTAGTGCTTTTTCCCTCAAACACCACAAATTAGATGTTTTATATAGACGGTATGGGAGGGTAGAGGATTTCTTTCTTCTCCATTCCTTTTTTTTTCCCTGATAAAAAGTTTACTAAGATTATTCTCTCTCTTCTAAATTTTAAAGATAAATATACAATTTTGAATTGATAGGTTTGTATGTTTGTTTTAGTGTGTTTAAAATATTTATTTTCTGATTTTATTTCTGTATAATTGTCATTCCCTTGTAGCTGATTGCTCTTTCCTCTTTTTAACTATTTCCTTTCCTTTAGTCTCATCTTCTGGATTTCAGTTAGTATGTTAGACTTTGTTATGCCCTATTTCCCAAACTGTCTTTCAAGACTACAATTTTTTGTCTCTTTAAGAGTCTCGGGAGTTTCTCCAAATCTCTACTCTAGTTCACAAATATACTTTTCTTCTGGGCCTAATCTGCTGTTTAATCATCCTATGTAGTATTCTAAAATTCTGATATTTGAAGCCTGTGAACATCTAAATAAAATTATAAGAAGTAAATATAATTCATAAAGTATAAAACTAAATTTTTGCTAATCCTTACTCATATTTAATAAATTTAATCTGTAGAATTCTGAGGGCCTAAATTAGGGATACTTTTCACAGGATTGATATTTACTTTTGTTGAACTTATTCTAGGGCCACTTTAGCCCCCTAGAAGCTTCTTGTCTTAATGCTAAAATCTCTCAAGAGTTCCCTTGATACACTTAATGAGCTAGCAGTGTATATTTATGTGTGTTGTTTACATTGTTGGTGGGCATCTAAATTAGTATTAACCTTAAAGGGAATGATTTAGTGTGGGATCTATTCATACTACAAATGAGCATATTACATATTACAAATGAACATATATGTTGGTCTAGCAGTTTAGTTTTTCAGAATTTATCCAATAGATATACTACTAAAAATAGGAAATAACAAAATTGGTTATTGCAGTAATTGTTAATACTACCCAAGGATTGAAAACAAGTAAATGTCCATTAATACATTAAAACAAACAAATCAAGATTAGTATGTATAGTGTTCTAGTATTGGTATAAAGAAGGTTTGAAGAATATGTATTGGGATTTGCTTGTCTACTATTTGCTATTTACATTAAAAAGATCTCTGTAAGAAACTTAACAATTGGTGGTGGTGGTTGGTTGAGTAGAACTGAATGGATGGGGGTAGATTTGAGTGGGAGATTTGTCCCAATAAACAAATTTTTGAATCATGTGACTATATTTTTTTTAAAAGATTTATTTATTTATGCATACAAGCACTGGGGTACAGGTCAGAGGTGTGTGTGGGGGGTGGGGGGATGAGAGGATTCACCACAGAGAGCAGGAAGCAGAACAGGCAGATCGAAGGGCGTACACTGCTGAGGGGAGCAGCGGGCACAGCAGGAGAGGTCTGCCGCGCCATGTGGGTCCCGCGCCTGGCCGGCAGCAGGGATCAAACTCATGCTGCATTGACTGGTTTGCTTCATAGTGTGTTGCTTAACCCACTGCGCCACCAGGGAGCTCCCATGTGACTATATTTTTAATCAAATTAATGAAAAACAACTTTTGCTTCCACATTAAAAATCATATATTAGTAAAGCATGGGAGTATTGGGCTCAATATCCACAATAATGTTTATTGTAGATATAGATCACCTTGCTTTGAATTACTTGGTAAAGTATGTTCTATCACCATATTGCCACTAACCAAGTCATTTGGTCTGGAGAATTTGAAAGCATATATGACTTCTTTATTTTATAGACAAAGAAAACAAAGATAATACTGCTACCACTGGTCTGTTGTACAGTGAAGCTGACAGATGTCCAATATGTCTTAATTGCCTATTAGAAACAGAAGTTGGTTTTCCGGAAAACTGTAATCATGTCTTCTGCATGACATGTATTCTTAAATGGGCAGAGGTAAGTCTGAGAATAAGTATTAAATATTATTGTATTTTAATTTCCTAGCATGATTTCATTCCACCTAAGTATTTCACAATAAGCTTTAGTTTGGATAAATTCCCCAGTATTATTCCAGTTCTCTCAGTATATTTCCGTCTAACTTTCCTTTATTCAGCTTTTTATTCCTTTGTAACAAAAGTTTTAAGTGCATACTTTAAAAAAGCTTTAATAATTTTATAGGAACAGTGAGTATTTTTTCTGGTAGAAATGCAATAATTCATTTTCAGCACTTGACTCTTTTGGGATATTATGTCTACTACTAATATAACATCTTTCATCTGCTATATGTTTTATATTTTTCAGAGAATTTTTTCATAGGTTATTTGATTTCTTCTCTGTATTAACCTTGTGGGATAACCAGAGCAGACGTAATAATGCCCTTCCATTTGGATTTTGTGTTCTATAGCTTGGCCAAGATCTCATAGCTTAAGAGGCAAGAGTGTACCTGAAACCACATTCTTGTTTTTATTTGGTATGAAGTGATATCAAAATGAGTTAGAGATGTTGTTCGTATTCTTCATAGAAAGCAAGTGAAAAGGAAATTTTGAATCATTAATGTTTTATGTTGATTGAATTTGGGCTAAATAGACCACAGAACTGGTATTTTATATTTTCATTATAATCCTCATTGTTGTGAATTGTGAAATAAAAATACACTGACATATGAAATATGCTGTATTTTCTGAATAGTTGACAAGTGTGTGGATATTAGTAAAGAAGGTAAAACTCAAAAATATATCAGTTGCATAAATTGTCTGATGTTCCTCAGCTTATTGGAGTTGTTTATTATATAATAGAGGCTATTACATAACTTTTATTTACACTTCTATTAATAATGTGGAAAGGAGAACATGACTGCTATCTTTATGGCTGAGTTCTAGAAGGAGTAAAAGAAAGACTTGTTATAGCGACTGAAAATATATATGTTTTTGAAAAATAAAAACAGTTTTAGATTAAAATCTGATCTTTGGCAAGAAGGTACTAAGGATAGGTGAAAATGTATCCTGGGGGAAAGTTCTGAATTTTGAGTTTTGCTGAGTTAATGTATTATAAATTTGTATTTGCAGGAACATTGGCTAGTGAAATAAAAATGCACACACATCTTTGCCACCCAACTAAATATTTCATCTATTTAGAACTTAGTATACCTGGTTTGCTTTGTGATGAAATATTTTAATAATAGATATTTTGCTTACAGTAAGGTATAATGTTACTGGATATGTCAAAGACTTCATTCAGTTCAGTACTTTCATATGATCATACTCAGTGATACATCATAATGAAGTTCAACAACATACATGTTTTTCTCTATGAGAATGAGAAAATAGGAATCTATCCTTTCTTACACTCTTATGTGCATTTTTCACACGTTTTTCACACAACCATAAGCTTTATTGTGATGTACATGTTCCAGATTTCCCTAGGGTATGTGTCTAGATCTAAAACAATTAGTTGGTATTCTGCAGGTATTCAGCTGCACTAAACAGTGTCAAGTTATCTCTGTTTTTAACTCTCACTGAATATTTTTAAGTTGAAAATACTTGATAACTTAATGTTGCAATCAGCACTTTGATTATTATTTTTCTCCTTTTGTATTGCTCCTTTGGATATAAGTATTTTGTTAAAATCAAGTCATTTATCTGCTATACTACCATAAATTGGGAGGGGGAGGAAAAGAGTTCTGGGTTTGTTTAAACACAAGTAATAACCTTGAACATGGAATAAATATAATAGTCTACATTATTTCATTGTCCCTAGTAGGAATGGTAGTCGTCAGATAAATAAACCATTAAGTTGAGCAGTAACAAGAGCACACAGTTCACTAATAAGTTGTTCATTATAAGTGATAAGTGAACACTGGTTAACAAAATCACTTAGGCTTTGAACTAAAATTTTGGTTTGAATTTTTTATTGGTATTATAAAAAGTAGATAGGTTTTGAAGTATAAAAGTGATTTGAATCAGAAGTAGAATCAGAATTCAAATTCAGTAATGTTTTTTCCTCTGGCCATTAGTTATTAAGATCTGTCATTTTCTCCTACCCCCTTCTATTTTTAAAGAGAGACTTGCAGTTTACTTTGGAGTTCAGGATTATGAATAAAAGTCTATATTGAGAGTCTCCTAACCAGACAGACCCTATGCTAAAATTTTCTTATGTGCTCATTCATATGAATCATTGTGTTATGTTGATTTGGCATTCAAGACAAAGATTTCTACATATCTCAAGAGATAGTCTGAAATTAAAAATATTTTTTAAAAATTTATCCATCGTTTAACATTTTACTAACTTTTGCTTCTAGTAGGAAGGTAAAAATCAAATTGAGATTTGCAATGATTGGAGGTCTGCAGAATTAGAAAACAGTACAAAAGTATTCAGGACCTCTTCCTAGTCTTATGTCTCTTTCAGAAATTCAGCTGAGCTTTCTGAGATTTGTACTCAAGGTTTACAGAAATATGATTCAAAATGGATATCAAGAACCAAAAAGAAGAACTCATTTATTTATTTTCGTCTTAATATTTTAGCCATTGAAGAAATTCTGCTTCATGAGGAACTAGTAAGGTATACAGTGGTCTAGTATATTTATCTTGGGTACCCATCTGAAGGTTTCCATGCTCCAAAAATACCTGTATCCAACTCCAACTCAGAGTTAGCTTTAAACTCTTTAAGTTCTAAAATGCTGGTTTTGTGGAATTGTGTTTTATTTTAAGTCATATGTAACTGTTCACCCTACAAAGAAAAATGTGTCACCTTGCTCCCCTGGCTTCTCTGGGAGGACCATGTTTTGTCTCTGGGTTTGTGCTGCAACAGTTACAAAAAAAGGTTTGCAGCCTGGGGATGGGGTGCCTCTGGGTAAAAAAGGAGCCCATTCTGGGGGGTGCATGTCCATGAGGGTTAGAAGTGAGTAAGGAGCAGGGGGTCCCCTGCCAGTGGAGTGTTATACTGCAGGGAGACCCTGGGAGTGGATAGGGACCATAGCGGGGGGAGGCTCCCTCTGTACATGGGGTACAGGGTTTTTTTAATAAAGCCATGTAAGAACTTGAAAAGACATAGAAATTGATTCTTAGAAAAATTGATATTTTTATTAATTTAACTATTAGTATTAGAAGAAGGCCTTTGGTGAAATATGTAGAGAGTTAATGCACCAAAGTTTATCAACCAGGGGCCTCCCTGGTGGCGCAGTGGGTTAAGCAACGCACTGTGAAGCAAACTGCAACCACTGCAGCAAAAGTTCCACCCCTGCCTCCTGGGGAGGTGACCCACATCACCTGGCAGATCTCTCTCTCCTGCCTCTCCTGCTGCTCCCCTCAGCAGTGTGTTTCAGTTAATCTGCCTGTTCTGCTCCCTGCTCTGTCTCTGATGAATCCTCTCACCACCCCCAATCCCCCCCACCCCCCCACACACACACCTCTGGCCTGTACCCAGTGCTTGTATGCATAAATAAATCTTTAAAAAAAAAGTTTATCAACCAGTCAGAAAGTGACTGATAACCCATACTATAAACAGAAATACAAACTAAAACACACAGAGAAAAGAGGATTTGTGATTTGACATAGTTGGCAAGAAGTCTTTAAGATTTTGGCCCTTCAGTTGTTAAAGTTTGAGCACTTGGAATTAGTTTTTTAGTTTTTTTGTTCTATTTAAAGGGACATGGTAGTGTATGTGTACGTTCTTGATAGTCCTTAGGTTTCTTTTTCCTTATCTCTTAAGTCAACATTTCCTAATGTGATTAACTTTCCTACTATAAACAAATTATTTTCCCTCAAGTTATCTCAGTCTTCCGTTTCATATCCAAGGTTGATAACTTCAGTTTGAGAAAATAAGGTTAATAAAATGAAAACTGGACAGTTGGCAAAAGGTATGTTTTCTTTTATGAGACTAGAAGCGAGGAGTCTTTCTGGAGTGACAAAACAGTTCTTGAAGAAGTCTGTTCAATGCAGACAGGTGAGGTGTGTATTTTTGAATTAATGCTATATAATCAAAAAATTGAAATTGACTGGTTGACATATCTTGACTACTCCTATGTTTTAGATACAAATGCTCCTTTATGCAGAGTAGAAATTTGCACATCATCTTGGTGATCAGATTACTTTTAACAGTAATTCAGCATAACTTTATTGTGTGGGTTTTCAGTTTTTGCTAAAATTTTCCATTTTTCTTTATTCCTGCATTAAAATGATCTGTTATTTAATTCTCTGTGAACAATAAATATCTCTGAAGTTCTACTAACAGTGATCCTATCTTTATAATTAACAAAGTATTACCAAATACATCATCTCATTTAATTATTATAGCCTATGCAATAGGTGATTCAGGCTTGGTTATCTTCATTCTTCAAGTAGATTAGAGTATTTCTAGTTTTGACTCCTCCAGAACCCAAAATTTGACTAATTATCCTAAATCCCCTGTTATTTTATTTTTTTTTTTTTTAAAGATTTATTTATTTATGCATACAAGCACTGGGGCACAGGCCAGAGGTGTGGGGGGGTGAGAGGATTCACCACAGAGAGCGGGGAGCAGAACAGGCAGATCAACAGAAGTACACTGCTGAGGGGAGCAGCGGGC
The DNA here is from genome assembly GCA_019455555.1 of Galemys pyrenaicus. NCBI lineage: Eukaryota > Metazoa > Chordata > Mammalia > Eulipotyphla > Talpidae > Galemys > Galemys pyrenaicus. The sequence goes on along the minus strand of JAGFMF010011911.1, from coordinate 3,335,771 downwards.
ACAGCAGGAGAGGTCTGCCACACCATGTGGGTCCCCCGCTGGCCGGCAGCAGGGATCGAACTCTTGCTGCAGTGGCTGCGATTTGCTTCGTAGTGCGCTGCTTAACCCACTGCGCCACCAGGGGAGGCCCAATCCCCTGTTATTTTAAACCCATGGATTAATCCTTTGGTAGAACAAAGAATATTTTTACATTGTGAAAACTCATTACCTTAAAGCAATATGTGATATAATTTTATTTAATATTCTGTTTTTTACCAGTTAGATCAATTGTTGTGTATAACCTAGTTTTAAATGTCAGAATTTATAAAATAATTTATACAGGTAGTATAGAATTTCCTGATTTTATTCTAGAAAAACTAAATCTTACTATTTAATGTTAAAAGAAATTTAAAATAATTGCACCCAACTGATGTAAATATGTCTTGGAAAATAGAAAATGGTTCTCTTGAATAGTTACATAAAATGCTTTTTTCTTGGTGTTAAATTTATCATTATCCTTTAGGCTCTTCCTGAAATCTGTTACAAAGAACCACAATTTCACTAATATAGGTTGGCAAGGACTATATTGGAAAGAACTGACTTAGTATAACAGAGAATGTGTAGACTGAATACTTTGTTAGTCCAGGCTAGGTATTGGAACTATCAACAAAAAAAGTATAGGTATATAGGTCTAAAGTAAGATCAACCACTAATGGTCTGTGTTCCTAAATCATCTTCATTTGATTTTAAATAATGTGGTGCTCTGTTTGTCAGTAGAAAAGATAGAGATGTTCTAAAGATTCCCATGAACAGACAAACCTACTCATATCTTAGGTACTGAGATTTAGTTTTTAAGCACTTTAACACTTGCTTCTCTCTCTCTAGGAGGGGCTATCTGTAGGCAGCCTATGTGATTGAGGATAGAGCAGCAGCAGGAAGCACGAAATAGTAGAAATCAAGAATCCTGAATTCCCAAATAAGGAAGGTTTCCTGTTCTTACATTTAAATATGGGTTTGTCTGAGCTGGGAATTTACAACGCTTCAGAATACTAGGGTATGTTTTACTGAAATCATTAGGAAGATTATTTTTCAAAATTGCCTCCTTAACTGATAAAATCTTAGTACAGAGCATTTGCAGTATGCACTTTTTTAATACACATTATATTGAAAACAGATCAAATTCTATTAATTTTGTAGCTGTATCACAAAATTGAATGGTAATATTGTACTACTCCAATTATGAAACTAAGTTAGAGAATTTAAAAATTACTGAAATGAAATTCTTTGATTTAAATAGGAGAATAATTGAAGTGTATTTTGTTGTATATAAGGAATCAAAATGGTGAATAATTGAGGGTTATTTATTTTCATTATATATACAGAAAAATTGGGATTATTTTCTTCAGAACTAAAACCATGTTTTAAAACAGGGTACTACTTAAAATTTTTCTATGCTTGCTTTAAATGTGAATTTTAAAAACATAAATTAGCTATTTTAGTGATATAAACTCTGAAAACAAAATATATTTGAGATTTTTCTGAATGAATAACTGTTGGATGAAAGGGTGAAATATCCTTAGCAGTGCCTTGCAATGAGGTGACCACAAACCTTTTTATAAAACTTGTGTGTAAAACTTTCTCTGTGAAAGCTGTTTGATCACTACATAATGTGTAATTATATGCTTCAGTATTTATTAAAGATGGTGTCTGAATCTTGGCATGTATTAAAGTAACCTTTTGGTTATAGTATACATAACAAAAAAATTAGAGACAATTTAAAAAATCTGTTTTTCCTTTTCATTAAAATCTTTGATCTTCTTACAATATGAAGACCTTACTCAGGATAACTGAATTTCTTTTCTGTTTCTTCTTTGAAATGCTTTGCTCAGTTATTCTATGGTCAGACATAAATTCTCAGTAGCTATAACAAAAATATTTTGTCTATTATAAGTAGTTTTCTGACCTATGCTTTCTCTAGCTAGAGATAACTTGGTTTTAAGAGATTTTTCTGATGGTGAAGCCAAAGCCAAAGAAAATATATTTATTTTCTAGTATTAACTAGATTATCTTTAGGAAATGTAAGTATACAGATTATGGCAGAGATTTTCTTACCACTAGTTCTGTGGTTGTTTTATCTTTCCTATTTTCTGTTTCTGTAGTAACAGTGGAAAACAGTCAGAAACTTTCAGCAATCCATGGCAATAATGCCTAAGGAAAAAAGAAAAAATCAAAATCTTACTCAGAACCCCATTTGAAACAGATCAAAATAAAATGGTGCAGTTTAAAACTTTCTGAACACTGTATAGGAAGAGTGCCATTTAGTTTGATGTTGACTGAGTAAGTTTTATGAAGAAAATAATATTGTGTAACTTCAGTTTTAGAAAGGTTTAATTCATCTGATAAATTTCTTGAATACAGTGACTTTCTTTGGATTTTAGTGTTACATATTGAAATAATAAAACATCTGAATTTCCACATATATCATGCACTTTGCAAATTCCAACAAAAATATTAAGAACTCACATCTCTTGTGTATGTATAAATTATATTGTAGGTTATCCTTGTTAATGAACCAAACTTTTATTGTTGGTACAGTGAAGCTAGGTGATGGTTAGATTTTCATAATACATAGGATTCCCATAAAAGTTTATAGATGAGTCCTACTATTATCCCCGTTTTTTACAAATGAGGTAACTGGGACACATAGAGGCTGTGTAACTTAATGTCACAGAAAGGACAAAATACAAAAGGCAACAAGTCCAGACCCTTTACACCAGTGTCTTTTTGAAAAATCATTACGGGGCCTTCCTGGGGGCCCAAGAGTTTAAGTCGCAGCACTGTGAAGCTATTAGCAGCAGCTGTAGCATGAGTTCCATCCCAGCCAAGGAGCTGAGCCACTTAGCACAGCAGAACTTGCCTGTCTTGTCCGCTGCTCCCCTCAGCAGTGGATTTCAGTCAGTCTTCCTGTTCTGCTCCCCACTCTGCCTCTGGTGAATCCTCTCACTCCCCACACCTCTGGCCTATACCCCCTGTTCTTGTATGCATAAATAAATCTTTTTAAAAAAATCATTGCAGGAAATAAATTTTCATTGATTACTATTTAATATTTTTGAGTGTTTAATAAATTTGCTATTAAAACAGAAATAAGAATATATTTTAAAATTTGGGTGAATATACTTGAAAGTTTTTACTTTTAAGTTCTCTTTAATTAAAAGTATATTAATATAACAGTCTAAGAAATAACACATATTGAATGTTAGTATGATAATCACATAGTTATGAATTCTGATGGTGAGTTCTTTGATCTAGATTTGCTACTCGAAATGCATTATTAAAAACATATGCACAGCTTTGTTGCTACTTGTAGCAAAATTTCTTAAGGTCAAGTTTTCAGTAGGAAAGTAATAGCACCCTAAACCCATAAGGCTTGGAAGTAAGCTGAGCTGGCTTCTTCCAGTCTGAACCAACTTAATACAGCATGGTCATGTTTCCTAATTCAGATATAGTAAAGCATTTTTACCAAGGCCTGATTACTTTATAGGAAAAGAAAGATCACTTTTTTTTTTCCTTTAAGCAGAGTAGTGAAAGGGTAATTCACTTTGTATTTCGGCTCACAAACTTTCTGAAAATGCGTTACAACCAATGTGACCACAGGCCACATATCATTTAGTTTTTCTGTACTTGGGTATAAGTAGAAGAAAATGTGTCAAAATCCTATTACTATCTTGTGGTTTTTTAGACTATTGCTGTTAAAGTTGTTTAAATTCCTATTTTACTTCTAAAACCATAGCTATTGATAATACCATTTGGTATTTTCTTCATAGGCTAGAGAATCTCCTTTCTTAGTAAATAGCATATTCCAACTTAAGTTAATTAAGTAATATTAATTCATCCCTATGCAAATATTTAATAGTATTACCAGAGAAACTTAAATCTATAAAGAATGCCTACAATTAAATTTTAAAAGACTTATTAGCAATCTAATAAAAAAAAAGATAGGCAAAGGCATGAATAGACTGTGTAAAGAAAATAGACTGTAAAAAGAATAGACCCTAAAAATATGAAAAGAAAATTAAAATTTCAAAAACACTAATACAGCTTACCATGCTGTTAATAATGGGGCAGGTCTAAACTATCAATAGTAATACAATCCAGTCTAAGATGTAATTAAGAGAAAATCAAACTTCATTTCAAAGTATGAATTAATACTGCTGTGTTTTATATTTAAAAGATTTACATGTATATGCATATGCATTGTATATCTCCAAAAGGATATATTCAAAACTACTTCTGGAGAAGGCATTTAGATAGCTGAAGAAAGGGGTAAGGGCATCCTTCACTTTCTGCTATAACTTTTTTAAAATGCTGGTGCAAATGCCTATTTAATATAATTAATTTTGAGGGAAAATATTAAGTCTTAGCATATTTAAAATCTGCAAGGGACTTGTTCAGGTCATTCCTTTTATAGCTGATTGATTTCCCAAGTCTTTGATCACAGAGCTCCAGATTTTAGCCTGACTCTTAATTATACGAGTACTTTCAACTGGGCAGCAGGTATTAATACGTATTATCTTGATGACAGAGATCTTAGCTCTGTTCATCTTTGTAGTCTGCTTACCTAGCGTACAGTAAATTGTTAGTAAATATTGGAATGAATGAAATAAATGTAAGGTATTTATTCATTGGTATTTTAAGATGTTTCCTCTGCACAAGGAAAGCTCCTTTATTTTTAAAAGGAGAAAAAGTTATTTTTCTGCTGTTTCTGGTCCAGTGGAAAACCTGACATAAGTGTGTTTGCCGTAGCGATTTTGATCTATCCTAAAGAAACATTGTTAAAGTTAAAATTTGTTCATCATTTTTCAGACACTGGCTTCATGTCCTATTGATCGAAAACCTTTTCAGGCAGTGTTTAAATTCAGTGCATCGGAAGGTTGTGTTAAGGTAAGTCTTAGATTTCACTTTGCAGCATGAATTATGTAGAACTGAGACAATTTTGCCTTAATAAATTTGCAGTTTGAATATCTTTGTGAATTGTTCAACTTAAAGTTTAATATGTGATTATCGTTCCTCCTCAGCATTACAAGCCCAGGTTTTCTATAAGGTTACAGGAATTCTGAACTATTTTTTTTAATTTGTTCCCTTCCCATATTGGAACCATAATGGTTCCCATATGATTGTCCATAAAATGCGTTAGTTCTCTGATGCTTTAAACGATACATCAATTGTCCTGATTGTAGAATATTTACATTTTAGACTTTAGCATGAGAATTCCTGTATTTCTAAATCATTTATTAATTGAATAGTGCTTTTAAAACACCAATCCTCACAAAAACTTACATCCAGAATAACTGAAAATTGTGTTTTCTGAAGAACAGTTGAGAAGGGTAAGCCAATAAAATTAAATGTAAAATGGTGTCTTTATTCTAAAGTGCTCATGCTTGAAGAAAAATGAGCTTAAGTAGAGAAAGATAAGGGCAAAGATTTTGAGAGGGACTTCACAGCTTCATGTTTGGAATGGTGAGATTATTTGTCTATTAAGCGTCATTTTATTGTAGTGCTTAATTCTAAACACTTCCATGAGATGCACATAGACATTTTGATGTTACTTGTGATTATGAACCATAATTATGATTTGTATCCACATTTTTTTTACTTACAAAGAAATAGAAAAAGAGACAGGAACATATTCCTGAGTTAATGAATGAAAAGAAAAAAGGGAAATAAGTAGTTAAGACATGTGAGAAGTATTTTTTTGAGGTAGTACTAAGGAGCAGATGATATATAGCTAAAAATGAAAATGCTCCATACATACCTAAATGAGTGCATTAATGGGAGAAACTGTTCCAGGCCTGCGATAGCTTGATTGGTCTCTTGAGTATGGAAACATGGTACAACTAAGCATTAGATGTTCTCTTTATAGGTTTCTGTAATACATATATTTTATATATTTTTATCAGTGACATAAGATACAAATGAGTTGGCAGGTAAAAGTGGAGTTTGGAGAAAATGGTTTTGTGTATAGTTGTGTAACTGGTCATTTACTAAATTAGTCTATATCATGGAGAAAGGATACACTGATCCAAGATTGTGTGATATTTCAGAGAAGCATGGCTTCTTTGAAAGACATGTTCTCTATTTTTCCAGGCTATAAATGTTGCCAAAGGTTCTTTAGTATAAACTAGCTTCCAAACGTATTTTGCTATAAAATGTTACTCTTTTGCTAATTTTGAAGTTTTATTATATTGCTGATAGTTAAAAATTTTTTTGTTTAATAGGGTTTGTACTTAAAGTTTTATCAAAGTTAAAAGGTATTATATGTAATATCATCCATATTCTCTTAGTATCTTTCTTTGACTTTTACTCTTTCATATCTTCACTTCATTATCCTGTTTTCTTTACAAGTAAACTTGAGTGAGACAGCAATACTTGCTTACTCCCTTTTCTCGATTACTTTTCAACATTCACTCTTACTATTTTATTTTACTAAAACTTCTCACTAAGGTCCAGAATTATAATCTGCTGAATGAACAATCCCATGGTTTTCTACATGTAATGCTGTTGACTATCCTTTATTTCCTTTGGATTCTAGAACATCCTTCTCTTATGGGTATGTATGTATGTAGTGTATGTTTATGTTTGTATGTTTTACTTATCTGACCTTTCACAATTCTTTGCTACCTCCCTGCCCTCTTTACCTTTTTCTTCAGTCATTGGGATTCCTCATAGGATCTTCCTTTCAATTCAGTTCTTTACATATACTTTCTCCCCTAAGTCTTTTCAAATACTTCAGTAATTTTAAGTAGTGGGGGGGGCCTCCCTGGTGGCGCAGTGGGTTAAGCAGCGCACTATGAAGCAAACTGCAGCCACAGCAGCACGAATTCGATCCCTGCTGCCGGCCAGGGGGGGGACCCACATGGCGCAGCAGACCTCTCCTGCTGTGCCCGCTGCTCCCCTCAGCAGTGTACTTTTCTGTTGATCTGCCTGTTCTGCTTCCCACTCTCTGTGGTGAGTCCTCTCACCCCCCCCCCCACCTCTGACCTGTACCCCAATGCTTGTATGAATAAATAAATCTTTAAAAAAAAAATTTAAGTAGTGGGGTCTCCCTGGTGGCACAGTGGGTTAAGCAACGCACTATGGGGCAAACCACAGCCACTGCAGCACAAGTTCGATCCCTGCTGCCGGCCACAGAGCTGACCCACATGGCGTAGCAGACCTCTCCTGCCTCGCCCGTTGCTTCCCCTCAGCAGTGGATTTCAGTCCATCTACCTGTTCTGCTCCCCACTCTGTCTCTGGTGGATCCTCTTATCCCCTCTCCACCCCCCCCCCACACACACACACCCCTGGCCTATACCCAGTTCTTGTATGCATAAATAAATAAATCTTAAAAACAAAAATTTAAGTGATATGTGTATTTATATAGCTTCTAAAACTCTGTCACTAGCCCAAATCTTTTCCCCTAGAACTGGACGCATATTTCTAGCCACTTATTTGTCATCACTATCTGGAATACCAATCTCAACATTAGCAAATTCAAAACTCATCATTTCTTCTTCCCTGTTCCTTTCCTCAGCTCCAGATGCTAATGGTACCATAATCTCAGTCAGCTAAATTAGGAATATCTGGGAGTTTCCCGTTTTTTCCTCTCTTCCTCATCTTTGCTTATTCCTTCTGCACAATGTCTTTAAATTTGTTCCTCCCTTATTCTCCTACTGTTCCCTCTTTGTCGGCCCTGCTGTCATCTAAATTGGTATTTCCAATGGAAATGTACACACTACATCACTCTATAATTTCGAGTTTTGGTAGCCCCATTAGAGGAGTACAAACATAACATTTTTTTATGTGTTTTACTTAGACCAACATAACTGATACATTATTTTAACATGTAGTACTTCTAGCAAGTACTACTTTTATACTGTCTTTTAAAATCTGTTGTCTCTTTTACAATATAATGCATCTCATTTCAAATGAACCATGTTTCTAGTGCTCAGTAGTCTCGTGGCCAGTAACTATTGTCTCAGACAGTGAAGGCCTGTACTATCTTAAGAGTTTTTTTTTTAATTTAGTTTCCTGACATTTACAGTCTCTCCTTAACCTGTTCATTCTTCAGATCACTACCAAAGTTATCAATAAAAAGATAGGGTCATCTCATTCACTTTCTTTAAAAACTCCATTTATTAATTGTTCTTTGTAAACCGTCTAGGGAGGGGAGCAGGAGAGAGAAGCTCCTCAGGTTTTAAAATTTGTAATAAAGACATTTTTTTTTAAAAAGAAGTTTTGTATATGGTTCCCTGGTGGCTCAGGGCTTAAAATCTCAGCGCAGTGAAGCTATTGCCAGGCCCCATGGCCTGAGTTTGACCCTAGCCAGGGAGCTGACACACACAGCACCACAGACCTCTCCTGTTTCACCTGCTGTTCAGCAGTGGATTTTAGTCAGTCTGCCTGTCCTGCTCCCCACTCTGATGAATCCTCTCACCCCCTGCATCTCTGGCCTACACCTCAATTCTTCTATGCATAAATAAATCTTTAAAAAAATGTACATTTGAAAAAAGACAAATGTTTCATTTATTCTCTGATACCAATAGAATTTTCTTATTCGAGGCTCTTTATAATCTGGTCTAATACATTATATCAGCTTCATGTCTTTCTAATCTTTTCTTTCCCATCTGCATTGACTTCTCACTTATAACTATGGTTTTTGCTCCATCTTGAATATTTTTTATTTAGGCAAATTCAAATTCATATTTGTTCTTTAAGATCAACTCATAAATCATCTGCTCATGAAAGTAAACTTTGACATCTTTTAACTAATTTCTCAGTCCTACATGTGTGTACAAATCTGTGCTCTTATCTCTGTTATGGATACTTTATCTGTTTACATGCCCCTCTCTCACAACTTTGTTTCTTCAGAACTTAGCGAACTACCTGAACTTAGGGGTTAGTCAGTCTGAATGAATGAGTGTAGGTATTGGGGTTACTCTTTCAATGTTTTAGTTCATTAATGTTTTTATCATTGAATTTCAAGGGAGAATTGATAAGTTACCATTTGTGATGCTGGATTCTTTCTCTAAATAGGTGATTTTGCTTTTCTTATAGGTCCAAGTAAAAAGACAGTTGAGAGAAACAAAAGATAAGAAAAAACATGAAAACGCTTTTAAGAAACTGATCTCCTGTCATGAAAATTCTAAAAGCTTTTTGAGGTTAGTTACGAACTTTAGCAGTGGAATACAAATGCGAAGACAGCTAGTAAGAGTGTTCCCCCACCTTATTTTTATCATGCCGGGTTTAAATGTGTTTAACTACTTTTATAGCACAATCTAACAATGTAACTTGAGCTCTGTCTTTGATAAGGAATTTGTTTGTTTCATTCCCCCTCACCCCCCCCCCCGCAATCCATATTAGGTTAATATTTTTATGTGATATTACAGCAGTGTAAAGTTTCTATAAAAATGTCTAAATACTTACTCAACTTTTGTACATATCATAAAAGCAGGAATGGATGAGCACTGGTGCAGAGACCACATTCGAGTAGCGCTGTTGTAGTATTTATGGACAGAAAGTAGAAGGTCGCTAACTAGAGCACAACTGTCTCCAGAAGGTAGTTAGAACTGAAATTTTTTCATGTTACTTCTTTATTGTAGCAGGCACTGCTACCTACTATAGATATGACAAGTATTCGTCATTAAAAATATTTTAACATATTTGGATTTGTTTCTTTAACTTCTATTGTTAATGTGTATTGCCTAGAAATACAGTGCTTAGTTAGTACTTGCACTTAGATATTTAATTTTTTGAACTAAATTGAATTAGTAGTATACTAATAATGATATACTACAATAGTATGCTAGTACTATAAGAATTACTAGAAGTAATTATTAATACTTAAATTGTTCTACTGTATTTGGCCTTTATGCCCATTTTTATCTAACTGTATTTAGCAATGTCCAAAAGTTGTATTTTTAAGTTGAATTACTGATTTGATAATTACTAGTCTATGGTTCACTAGTATATTTAATCAGAATACAGTTCTCTTTAAGAGAATAAATTTGTATAGTTACCTTAATAGTTTATAATAATCACTGAGATTTATTGAATCATGTCACTAATTTATGCATTGTAGCTTTTTAGATCTTAACTTTAAGGAAATTTGGGGCTTGAGTATTTGGAGATACTTTCTGCAGAGAAACATGCCATAAAACATACTTACAGGCTAATCATTTATACATGATTTTAAGAGATTCATGGAATACCCATTCCAAAAGCCCATTTACAAACTTGAATTTATTACCACATCAGAGAAAATTTTAAACTATATCTGAATCAGTTTTGAGTCTTGGTTTTGTGTTTATATAGCAGACCTTAACCAGGCAAAATGAAGACAGTGCCTTTTACCTCTTCGTTCTTGATATAGTCATTACCTGTGACAGCATCATGGGTGTGCATTTTTGTGCTTTATCAGAATTCCTCCAGTTCTCGTGACTCTTGTTGAGATACAGCATGTAAGAGTATTATACCATAGGTGTAACAGGCCGCAGGAGTGTGTGTTTGATGGCTGTTTCTCAAGGGTTTCTGGTAGGGGCATGATATAGAGAAATAACAGATGCAAAGTAATAATTTGCTCTTGCCCTATAAGTTATTTACTTAATGACTTCTCCCAAGGTGGAAAAATTTGTCAGCTATCAGATAGTTAAGCTCCTTTTTGGGGGATGGGGAGGAGGGGATTCTTTTTAGTTTTTAGCATTGCTATCATCTAGTCTTCTGTTTATGCCTAGTCTTGCCAGCACTTAGACAACATACAGTCAGTGTTGCCTCTTCCTTCTAAAAACCCTGACACCCCTCTCTTTCTGATATTTTCTACTAGGGGATTGCAGCAGCAGTGTTTTTTTTTTTTTGTCTTGATAGTGAATGTTTCTGTTTTATCAGTAAGTCATTGAAGCGACAATAGCAACTGGGAGTGGCAACTTGCTTTTTTCTTTGCTGGTATTAAAACTCAATGCACCAAAGTTTTATTTTGGTGGGCTGGGAATTGAAAGTAAATGAGCAAAGTGATAATTTTGCATAATTGTTTTACCTCTTTATTAGTATTTGCAGAAAAAAAGTCATAAGAGAAGATTTATTAAACACAAGAGTTTATGACTTGAAGAGGATACACAGTAAGTGACTTTTTACTTGTGTTTTCTATTCCCCCAACCCCCGTTTTTTTTAAAATCTCATACTGTGATGCTTGTGCCAAAGTTACTAATAATTTTGGTTTGGAAAACAGTTTTGTACAGAATACTGCTGAGCTATGTACACTATTAACTAAAATATGAACTGTTTTCATGAAGTTATTTATGCTGTTCCCTGCCCTTTTTGTTTTTATGCTTAGCTTGGAAAGAAGAGAAAAGAGAGATAGAAACAGCGAAGAAGGAAAAGAAAAGGAGAAAAGAGTATTTTTCAATTACTTGGTAGCTTATAACTTCCATTGTGATCTTACTCTACTACATTACTGCAGAAATACTTAGGGGAAAAGAGGTAACACAGCTGCAGGCAGTAATAGTAAGCAGTAGACAGAGAAGGCTGTGACAGGATACAAATCCACAGTTCCCAAAAGTGGTCTTAGTTTGGCCTTTACCTACACTTTTTATTTGGAACTGTGGAAATGATGCACCTCTCACATATTTATCTACATGAAAGGGTAAAGATTCTTGTCTTTTATTCAAGTCCAGTACATGGCTCTCTAATACAGGAAAATTTTGTCACAGGGCCTGGGAAGAGTGACTTTATAGTGCTTTGTAACACTCCTTGGTGCTCAAGCTGTTTAATCTGTTTCAGAGAACAATCTACTCTGAGTTGTTTGTAAGCAAAGAGATGAGTGTTTATTTTCCAGTCTAGGTTATATGAATTTCTATTTGTAGACAGAATTAAAGAATTAATTATTCTTAAAAGTAAATTATAAACAACTTTGGTTTTTGTTCTTTATGAGTACCAACATTAGTAGTTGTTATTGTTTTTTCTGTTTGGAATTAACCTGATCTCTCTGGTTTCTAGATGTCAGGTTTCATCATTTACTAGCAAAGTGAAATTGCAATAAAATGAATTTAATGATTAAATAAGTATTTTTATTTTCTTAAAGAACTGTAAGTTTCTTTGTTTTTATGTATCATTGCTATAGAATAGCATCCTTTTTTATGGATACCCTTTACCTGTTCATTCTAGGATCAGATACAAAGTTTATTGCTGTGGAAAATTAAATGATGGTTTTCTCTAGTTCATTCGACCTGTTCTCATTATCTTAGTTTCAAGAATACTGTAATTTTCTTTAATTACATATCTCCTGCCTGAGCTTATTTCTACAAAGAAAAAAACAGTCAATTTTTAAACCTATAGTGTGCTACAATTTAGTGAAGTAATTCAAATTTGAAAATTTGTTTTACTGTTGAGAATATGAAATAATAAAAGTTTAATTACACAAAATATAATATTTTCCTACTTTAAAAGGAAGTAATGTAGATCAGGAAATCACATATCAGTTACAAAGCTTTAGTGAACATAGTGGAGGTTTATCACCATAAAATCAAGAAACTGTTGCTTCTAGAATGGACAGTTAGGTGATGGAGGAGTAATGTCCACGCATTATCTGTGGTGCTGGCATTACTTTATTTATTGACTTGGGTGGCACTCATTTCTAATTATACTTTATTTCACATATTTATATATACATTCATTTTTCTTGGTGTATCATGTTTAATTTGTTGTTGAAGTACTGTTGTGTTCTGGCAGCAGAGGCTGAATAGTGGTCACCAAAGCACTCTCACCACCTGAGTGCCCACAGTCCTCCACCAAAGTCCTTTGTGCTCTTCCTTCCCTTCCGTTCTGAAGGTCATAGATCTAGGACCAGTTTTCAACCATTGATTTGTTTTTTTTTTTTTAAAGATTTATTTATTTTTGCATACAAGAGCTGGGGTACAGGCCAGAGGTGCGGGAGGTGAGAGGATCCACCAGAGACAGAGTGGGGAGCAGAACAGGCAGATGAACTGAAACACACTGCTGATGGGAGCAGCGGGCGAGACAGAAGAGGTCTGCTGCGCCATGTGGGGCCCCTCCCTGGTCAGCGGCAGGGATCGAACTCGTGCTGCAGTGGCTGCGGTTTGCTTAACCCACTGCGCCACCAGGGAGGCCTAAGGGTTGGTTTTAAAGTTTGTCTTTAACCCTTGTTTGATTTCTCTATATTCCACATGTATAATCTCAGCTCCATCCATGTTGCAACAAATGCCATGGATTTGTAGTTTTTGATCATTGAGTAGTATTCTGTTTGTATATATAGACCACATCTTGATCCACTGATCTTTTTTGGGGCATTTAGATTGTCTATATCTTAGCGATTGTAAATAGTGCTACAGTAAACATGGGCATGCATATATCCCTTCCGGTTGGTATTCTATATTTTGGGGTAGATTCCTAGTAGCATAATTGCTGGATTACATAGCAGATCTATTTTTAGCCTTTGAGAAGCCTCCACACAGCTTTCCCCAGGGTCTGGACAGTCCGTGTCCCCACCAACAATGTTAGAGGGTCCCTTTTTCTCTACCCCCTCACCAGCACTTGTTGTTTCTGGTCTTTTCTTTTTTTTTTTATTTTTTTAAACATGTATTTATTTATGCATACAAGAGCTGGGATATAAGCCAGAAGTGTGAGGGTTGAGAGGATCCACCAGAGACAGAGTAGGGAACAGAACAGACAAATCAACCAAAATACTCTGCTGAGGGGAGCAGCTGACAAATCAGGAGAGGTCTGCTGCTCCACGTGGGTCCCCTCCTAGGCTGGCCATCAAACTAGCCCTGCTGTACTGCAGATGCTTCACAGTGCGGCGCTTCACCCACTGTGCCACCAGGGAGTTCCCTGTTTCTGGTCTTTTTGATATGGGCCATTGTCACGGATGTGAGGTGGGATCATTTGGTTTTGATTTGTATTTCCTTCGTGATAAGTGGTGGACATTTTTTCATTTTGATTGTGTTACTTGTTTTGTTTCTGTAGAGTTTTGTGGGTTCTTAGTAGATTTTTGGTAACAGTCCAGTTGTCCGATATATGCTATACAAATATTTTCTTCCATTCATAGGGTGTCCCTTCATTTTAATTACAATCTCTCACTTTACAGCTTTTTAATTTGACATAGTCCCAGTTGTCCTTGCTGCTGGAGATGAATCTGCAGAGACTTTTTAAAGCTTTTGTCATAGGGTGTTTTCCCTAAAAACATTTTATAATTTCAGATCTTGCATACAAATCTCTTCCATTTTGAGTTTATTTTTGTTTATGGTATGAGATACTGGTCTGGTTTCATCCTTTTGCATGTGGGCTATTCAGTTTTCACAACATCATTCATTAAAGAGATTTCCTTGTTCCAGAGTATGTTCTTACCTCTTTTGTGGTAAATTAGCTGTCTGTATATGTATGGGTTTATTTTTGGTCTGTCAGTCTGTTGCATTGGTTGGTGTGTCTGTTTTTGTTCCAGTAACAGCTGTTTTAATTATGATGGCTTCATAGTATAGTTTGAAGTCTGGATGTGTAAAATCATTCCCAGTGCCCCCCCCCACCTTTTTTTTTTTTTTTTAAGATTTGTTTATTTATTTATTTATTTATGCAAAGAAGAATTGGGATGTAGGCCAGAGGTGCAGGGCATGAGAGGCTTCACCAGAGTGGGGGACAGAACAAGCGGTTGACTGAAATACACTGCTGAGGGGAGCAGGGGTTAGACAGGAGAGGTCTGCTGCGCCATGTGGCTCAGCAACCTGGCTGGGGATCAAACTCAGGTCACAGCGGTGACAGAGCTGAGACTTGACCCCATTTCCCCCTTTTTTGTCACAACAGCTTTGGCTGTTTGTGGTATTTTGTGATTCCATATGAATTTCAGTTGATGTTTATTCCATTTCTTTGAAAAATGCCCTGTAAATTTTTATTGGGATTACATTAAATCTATAAATTGCTTTGGGTAGCATGGCCATTTTGACAAAGTTGATTCTTCTGATCCAGGAATGGGGAATATCTTTCCATTTCTTTATATACAGTTTTCTTTGTAAAGGTCCTTCATCTCCTTTGTTAGTTTTACTCCTAAGTATGTATCTATGTATGTATGTGTGTGTATGGGTATGATTGTAAATTGATTGGTTTCTTAATTTCTTCTTCTGGCTCATTCTTTGCATATATGAAGGTAACTGATTTTTATTTATTGATTTTATAACCTGCCACTTTGCTAAACTGGTTTGTTGTTTTAATTAGTTTTTCTGTGGAATTTTGAGGCTTTTGTGTATATTGTCATGTTATCTGTGAATAATGATAGCTTTGCTACTTCTTTCCCAATTTGGATTCCTTTTATACATTTCTCTGCTTGATTGCTCTAGGTAAGATTTCCCATACTATATTGAATGGTAGTGATGAGAGTGGATACCCTAGTCTATACCAGATTTTAGAGGAAGGCTTTAGTTTTTCTCCATTGAGGCTGATGCTTGCTTTGGGATTGTCATGTATGGCTTTTATTTTGTTAAAATATCTTCCATTTAGTCCCAGTTTTTTGTGGGTTTTCATCACAGGTGGATATTGAAACTTATCAAATGCTTTCTTAGCATCTTATTGACGTGATCATATGGTTTTTATCTTTTTTGTTAATGTGGGAAATTACTTTCATTGATTTTCAGATGTTGTACCATCCTTGTGTCCCTGATGTAACTCCCACTTGATCATTATATATAGTTCTTTTAATGAGTTGTTTGGTCAGTTTGCTGAAATTTTATTGAGAATTTTTGCGTCTGGATTTATTCATTCTTGTGTGTGTGTGTGTGTTATCTGGCTTTCGTTTAAGAGTGATATTGGCCTCATAAAATCTAGTAGTATTCCTTCTCAATTTTTTTCCTGAAGATTTTATTTATGCATATAAGAGCTGGGGTACAGGCCAGAGGCAAGGGTGAGAGGATTCACCAGACATAGAGTGGGGAGTAAAATAGACAGATCGACTGAAACACACTGCTGAGGGGAGCAGCAGGCAAGGCAGGAAGGTCAGCTGCGCCATGTGTCCCGTGTGTCCCCTCCCTGGGGTTTGAACTTGCACTTGCAGTGACTGCGGACTCCATAGTGCAGCGCTCAACCCCTTTCGCCACTAGGGAGACCCTCCTCAATTTTTTGAAAGTGTCTAAACAAGATAAGTACTATATTGTCTTTGAAAGGTCAGTAGAACTCACTTGTTAAGCCGTCTGGTCCTAGACTTTTGTTTTAATTACTCTTTTAGATTCCTTGTTTGTGATTTGTTTGTTCAGGTTTTCTATTTCTTCTCCCTGTTCAGCCTCAGATGATAGATAGTATAATTCTAAGAATTTGACTACCTCATCTAGTTTGTAAAAGTTAAAATTGTTCAAGACCTATAACCTCATGCCATGTCTATTTAAAATCAAAATGCCTGAAAGTGTTTGTTGGTTTTGGATAGGCAGAAATCATCATTATACTTTATGAGTGGATAATGTAAGACTACTAATACCTAAGTAATCATTAGGAAAATTTTTAAAGGTTTTATATGAGGAATATGGGTATTTATTGACTGATTATCCATTTAAATTTTCTGTGATACTGCTTTTGACATGGGGAGGTTAATGCATCCAACATAGCCAGTTTTGCTTCCTGCATATACATTATGTGCCTGATGAAATAGTTAGCTTGCATTTAGGTATTATATTTAATGGAAATTTCTCAGGTTTAAATTCTAAATCTGCACTCCGCACATACTCAATATGAGATGTTCACACCATGAGAGCAAAATGGAATTGAGAAAAATTTGTTCATTTAACAAACTGCCAAGCACAGTTCTAGACTCTTCAGAATGTAGTACTGAACAAGAGGCAAAGTGCTTGCTCACAGAGTGTAACATCTGTAGACAAAAGATAAATTATGTAATTTGATAGGTGCTGATAAGTACTTTAGAAAAGAATAAACCAGGATAGAGGAATAACAGGGAGTGATACCTATGCACCTGGTCATGGAAATCCTCTTTGGTAAGACTATATTTAAACAGCAGTCTAAAAGAAATAGGGATTAAGATGCAAGTGTAACAGGGTCGTCCCAGGAAAAGGGGAAGTTCCAAAATCCTAGTTCCACCCTAAGTAAGTAAAGCTTTAAAAAAAAAAAAAAAAAAAATTCTGCAAAAAAGGGGGAAAAAAGGAAGGAAGATGGAGAGCAACAAAAAAACCTGGAGGAGGCACATAAAGCAAAGCCACATGTAAAAAAACTGCGCTTGCTTTTTAGTCTTGGACTGGTTAAAACAAATGTGGGTAAAAAACCCGTAAAAAAGTTAACAATAACAGTTTTCATCTTAATTTTAATTTTACTCTTTTCCTCCCAAATTTATCTAACTCTTTCTAACCCTTTTCTATAGGTCACTACTAAAAGGTCCTTTGGACGTGTAGCAGGTTTTTGGGCCTTACTTTGGGCCAATCCCATTTAACTAAACTTTTACCCTCAAAAAATAATAACTTTAAATCCTTAACTTAATCACTATATTCTTTATCCTTTCTGTACTGTACCCTAATTATATTAAAATTCCTTTCCATTAAAGGCCTTATATGTTGTCTTAATGCAGCAAATAGCAAAACCCATTCAAAAAAAGCAAACTTAAAAATTCTAAAGTGCTCCTCTCTCCTAAAGTGCTCCTCTCCCTGCCCTGTAACACAAGCACATCTCATGGAAGCATTTTCTAAGCAAAAGACAGGAGACAGGAGCATTTTTGGTATATTCTACAAATAGCACAGAGATTAGCAAGACTAGAGGACTGTGTTAGGAAAAAGACAGGTAGTTAAGGCATTGTTAAGGAGGTCAGTTAGGACCTATGTGAGATGAGAAGCATTTTCAAGGGTAATATGATCTGACATTTTTAAATACTCACTCTGGTTGTTATGGGAAAATAGATCACAGGAGTACAAGAGTCTGTTAGCAGGACCAGGAGACTGGATGTGGTTGCCTGGAACGAAGGTGTTTGGTGGTGATGTGCAGAATTCCTTTCTTAAGTACTGCATTTCAAATGCAAAATTAACAGGACTTGCTGACGGATTGGATTGGGGTAAAAGAAAGAGGAAAATCAAGGTTTGAATGTAAGGTATTGATCTGAAACTTTTTTTTTTTTAAGATTTATTTATTTATGCACACAAGAGCTGGGGTACAGGCCAGAGTTGCGGGCGGTGAGAGGATTCACCAGAGACAGAGCGGGAAGCAGAACAAACAGACTGACTGAAACACACTGCTAAGGGGAGCAGCGGGCACAGCAGGAGAGGTCCATGCGGGACCCCTCCCTGGCCGGCAGCAGGGATCGAACTCTGCTTCATAGTGCGTTGCTCAACCCATTGCGCCACCAGGAAGGCCCTGATCTGAAACTGTTAACATGGAATTGCCAATTACAGAGGGAGGGAGGGAGACTGGTAGGAGAAGGTTGGGCTGGTATAATCATGTGTTCTCTTTTGACATGTAAGATAACTACTTTATAGCGAAGCAGAGATAATCTGAAGAAATGTAGATGTTAGAATGTCATATACAAATAAGATTTATTCACCTTCAGATTATTTTAGTGCTGATCAGTTCAGATTGGTGCATGTATTTGTGCTTATCTGCTATGTTAATTTGATGGTTTCTTCCAGTTGTCATTTCTTTCCCTATTCTTTTGAGTTCAGGCAACATTTTTAAGAACATGATCAAAAGTAAGACTGGAAAGGAAGATCATCAGAAGGAATTTTGACCAGTAGTACTAAAATTTCTGCATATTATTTTTGCAAGTAGATATCATTAAAGGGTTTTTTCACTAGGATATGTAATGGGATGGACCATTTTAGGGAAAAACTCAGTAATGGTATTCCAGAAAGATGGGGAGTCAAATATCTGTTAGGAAATGTCTAAAGCTGTTTGTTTCCTGGGGTTTTATTTCTTTTTGTTTTTATGACTTATTTTGAAACCCCTTATTCACATTCTAACATCTTTGAAAGAAAGTTAAGCCTTATCATTTGTTCTGTGTGATTATTATTGACCAAGCAGCCACATAGTCATCACTGTGAATGTATGAAAACATAGTTTTGGAGCCTCGATATAATAGAAACGTGTAAGAAAATTAATAGATGATCATGGAATTCTCATAACCCCATATCCGTTAATTGAGAGCGGGAGAATTGGAGAACAGCTATTGGAAACTCAGCTACGGCCTGAGTTTCATCCCCAGAAGTAATCATTAACCTTTGGAAACACAAGAAGTTGTACAAGAATAGGAGTCTCCGGTCAGTACTTGGTTTAGCTGAGAATAATGTTCATATGGTTATAATAATGAACATGACTATCAAGTATATATCAAAAAAGCAATTAGGGCTAAGGCAGCAAAGGAGGTAGTTAAGACAGTGGTACTAGAGAAAAATCTTTATCTTTTCTAGTGGAAAAAAAAGTCATTAGAAAATATCTGAGGGCCCTCCCTGGTGGCACAGTGGGTTAAGCAACGCACTATGAAGCAAACACAGTCACTGCAGCACGAGTTCGATCCCTGCTGCCGGCCAGAATTTGGTGCAGCAGACCTCTCCTGCCTCCCCGCTGCTCCCCTCAGCAGTGTATTTCAGTCAGTCTTCCTGTTCTGCTCCCCACTCTGTCTGGTAGATCCTCTCAACCCCAGTTCTTATATGATAAATAAATCTTTAAAAAAACATACCTGAAACCCCCAAAATTAGAGTAATCTAAGCTGATTATTTAGAAATAAAGAGGTAAAAATTAGAAGAAACAACTAAAGGATTTGATGATTGCTTTTGGAGGAGTCAAGAAGAGGGCTTTCTTCTAGTGGCTTTTTTGTTTTGTTTTTAAAGCCTCGAAGTGCTTTTTCATTTCCTGAATAGTCCGTATGTACATTAACTTGATGGACATTAAACAGAAAGGCATGTCATTGCTGTCCAAAAGACAGACAGATTAGTGAGGTGGATTTGTGAAATGAGCTGTGGGAAACTACAATTTAGACAAATTCACCAGTACTGAATACTTGAGATTGACATCTGAACTACTCAATATAATTATCAAAGAATTACCTAGAAATATGTGAAATCTCTTTTGGACTAGATTTTCACATTTAACAGTGGCCAGAAAATTAACAATTCTTCCCCTAAAAAACATTTTATCTAAGGTGGCTTCCTGAGATAGGCATCCTAGTGAAAGAATACTATGTGAACAGTACATGCTCATCAAATACCCAATGAGTATAATAAACAACTTAGCATCCACAGGGCATAAAGGACACTGTGTAGCTAACTGTAACGCAGCAATTCTGTCTCACTGAAAGGTGTAACTGTTGTAAGAATATAACTGTGTACCTATCACACATTTAAAAAGCCAGTATCATTTTTTAAATATACATGAAAGGGTGAGAAAAGTTTCCTGGAATTCAGCGGGAGTCCCTCTCCTCTGCATTTGAAATTGCTTTTGTTACAAGAGTTCTAGGTGAGCTGTGTGTGAAAGATGTATAGTAGTATGAAACCAAATAGCTGTGGCATAGTAACTGAAAAGGAAATTAGTGTGTTTCTTAAGTAGAAAATAGATTACCAACTGGACTGACAGAAGAAACCACAGGTACATACGGTCTTGCAATAGCAGGAAACAGGCCTGCTAGTTAGTCCTGGTGATTTATTTTGAACTAACTCAGGCCCTTTGTGAGGGGTGCTAGGCTGAAGATTAAAAGAACACTGTATAGTTGATATTGAGAACAACGACAATAACCACAGCTTACTGCAGACAATAAACTTACTGATAGCTAGAGCTAACTAGTGATATAGACTTGAATGACAAAGGAAAATTAAGAACAGTAATCTATAAAAATGTAATGCATTTGGGGCTTCCCTGGTGGCTTAGGGATTAAGTCTCAGCGCTACAGCCTGAGTTTGATCCTGGCCCAGGAAGCTGACAGACATGGTGCAACAGACCTCTCCTCTCTCACCAGCTGCATATTTCAGTCATTCTGCCTGTTCTGCCCCTCCCACTGTCTCTGGTGAATGCTCTCACCCCCATACCTCTGTCTCTCAGTTCTACACAAAAATTTTTCTTTTTTAGAAAAACTTAACACAATTTTTGTAGCTAAAAAACTGTCCTTTATCTTCCTTAACCTAGAAGTGCCTATCTGTAGACATAAATTTCCAGATGGGACAGGTAAAACAACAGAAAACATAAACAGTATAGCCAGAAGCATTGCTATAATAGAAAGTGGTCTTAATACTTCTCCTTTTCCTAATTGTAATTGTGAAGTTGGAGGAGAAAAGAGTACTTGAAGTTGGAGGCAGTGGCCAGGCAGTAATAACAATTCACAGGGCTGGCGGTCCCAGCCCCTGTTAAGTTCATCTTTTGTGTGGTAGTTAACAACAGTACCTGTGTTTTAGGTCATAGCAAGAGAGGAAATATTAAGTGTATTATTGACACTAAATAATCTGACTTCTTGTATATACTTTTTTTTTTTAAAGATTTATTTATTTATACATACAAGAGCTGGGGTACAGGCCAGAGTTGCAGGAGGTGAGAGGATTCACCAAAGTAGGGAGCAGAACAGGCAGACCGACTGAAACACTGCTGAGGGCAGCAGCGGACAAGGCAGGAAAGGTCTGCTGCGCCATGTAGGTCCCCACCCTGGCCGGCAGCAGGGATCGAACTCATGCTGCAGTGGCTGTGGTTTGCCTCATAGTGTGTTGCTTAACCCACTGCGCCACCAGGGAGGCCCTTGTATATACTTTTTCTTACAAGATAGTTTAAGTTTGCATAGGGTGCCAGGAATTTTTGAATACAATGTTAGTACTCAAGTATTCTGAGCTTAGCTGTTTTACATGCCTCACCAATTACCTTTTTGTGACTTCTTATATTTTTCTTGTACTCGTGACTTAATAAGATAAAATAATATTTGAAAAAGTGTAATAAATGTGTAAGTACTGTTTTTACTGCAACTTTTCTACAGATTTTAACTTTATCTTGTCAATATACCAGTATCAATACTGGCTTGAAACCTTTTAAAATTAAAAATTAGGGGCCTCCCTGGTGGTGCATGGGTTAAGCAACGCACTATGAAGCAAACCGCAGTTACTGCAGCACAAGTTTGATCCCCACCTTTGGCCAGGGAGCTGACCCACATGGCGCAGCAGACCTCTCCTGCCTCGCCCGCTGCTCAGCAGTGTGTTTCAGCCAATCTGCCAGTTCTGTTCGCCACTCTGTCTCTGGTGGGTCCTCGCACTCCCACTCCTCTGGCCTGTGCCACAGCTCTTGTATGCATACGTGAATAAATCTTTAAAAAATAAAATTAAAAATTAAGAGAAGGTAATCAAGTCTTTTTGTGTCTTTGTACAGGAAACTTTAAATACCGTGCAGTGGGAAGAAAGAAAAATGCTACAATAAAAATAAATAAGGTTAGTTGAAATAAAGAAAAATCTTTTAGTAATACTTCATAGTTGTTTCATGAATCACTCTAGAGTCTTGGCTATATCAAAGTATTTCAGTGTAACTTACCTGCCTGTGATGGAGGTTTTTCTCTTTGCTGTTTCACTAACTTCTTTCTGCTTTTCTAGCCTCGAAGATCAAATCAGTGTACAAGTCAGTGCTTCAGAAATTTTTTCTCCAATATGTTTTCTTCTAGTAGTCACACTGGGGAATCCTCTTTTACCTGTGGAGCTTATTGGTTAGTATGTCCTACTTTTATTTATTTTTTTAAAAGATTTGTTTATGCATAGAAGAGCTGGGGTATAGGATAGAGGTGTGGTGGCGGGGTGGTGTGAGAAGATTCATCAAAGACAGAGTGGGGAGCAAAACAGGCAGTTCTACTGAACTCTACTGCTAAGGAGAGGAGTGGGCGAGACAAGTCTGCTGTGCTATGTGGGTCAGCTCCCTGGCTGGGTATCAAACTCAGGCCACAGTGACTGGTTAGTGATAGCTTGACAGCAGTGAGGCTTAACTTCTGCGCCACCAGTGAGGTCCCAAACCAGTAGTCATTCTTTATCTAATGAAGGGTATACATAGATATTTGTAAACTTAAGAATTAAGGTGGATTTTAAAATTGATTGAACAAATGACAGATTAAAATTGCTTGACTACACTAGGTATCTAAGAAAGCATGTATTTCTGAGTAGACTTTGGGAAAAAATAGACTATGTCCGTTTTTGCTTACAGTAACCATATCTTCATTTTCTTCTTTTTTCTTATGCTTAGTTTCAGATGGAAAACTACTACAGCTATAATTTCTTCCACAACTGTTATGTTGTAGCTAGGTTCATGGGAGAGAAATAGAGTTATGTTTTTATTCTCAATAAGAATATTAACTTGAATTGACTTTTGAGAAATTCTGCTGCTTAAGATAGAAATTCAGACATTTTTATGAACAAGATAAATATAATTTTGATTTGTAATATGAAACTTAATTTACTTGAGGAATGAATTTGTTTTAAAAATGTTTACTAGAGAGTCTCATTCTTTTAAATGTGATTTATAATGCTAGGTGTGAAAACTTCTATTCATGATATAACTCAATTGTTATTCTGATTAAATTTTTGAAATTCTGATGAAGGCCTAAAATTTATCTTTTAGTACAAGATATATAGAAGTCAATGAAATCAGTGCATTAATTAGGCAGAAGAGACAGGAACTGGAATTGTCATGGTTTCCTGATACATTACCTGGAATTGGAAGGTAAAAAAATTTAAAGTGTTTGTACATTGCCAACATGAGCACGAGATACTATTAATATAAACACTTAAGTATTTTATTCAATAGTTACATTTCTAACTGCAAATTAAGCTTTATTTTAAATGCCTAATGAAGGTTGTTACTTCAGAACCTCTTGAAAAGTAAAATGCCTTTATAGAGCACAAGGGACTGAGGTGATGGTGCATGGGTGAAATTGTGGTGGGAACTCCCTGAGGACTACAAATGATGTCAAATACAATTAAATAAATCTAATATTTTAAAAATGCCTTTATATACTTAATAAATGTGTATCTTGGTTCACTGGAAAGAGAAAGCAGACACATGCAAAAATTTATTATTAGTAATGGCATCCAGTCAGTCATCTTTCCTCTACTCTTTCCCCTTCCGATTTTATTTGTATGCTGTTAGTTAAAGCCTCTGCCTTTATTATTGACACTTCCCTTTCAAGAGTGTTCTCCTAAATAACTATTTAATCCATTGCTTTCTCTGCCCTGACATTCATGACTTCCTGTAAGTTCACCCGTTTTTTTCTTAGTTTAAGTTCCAAAGCTACTAGCACATTGCTAAGTATGTGACATACACTTAAAAATTAAGATTCTTCCAAAGGCTCATGAGTGTTGTGGCTTTTTATGTCACTAGTTCTGCATAGGACCTTCACCTTCTAGGAATGACAGTGAAACAAAAATTGAAGTAAAATCAGGCAGACTAGATATGTGCAGTGTGAAAACTTTATTCTTAGAGTTTCCTAGTTTTGTAAATGTATAAGTTGCATTGTTTTTCAGGCTTCTGCCTTCCTTTGCCAGAATCTTAGTTATACTGAATGAGAGAGTCTTTTATTAAGAGACATGAATTGAACAAATATGAATCAGAAAAAGAAAAAACTAACACTAGGTTGGGTATAGAAACTTTGGGATCAGAATGTCCATAGAGATGCTGGAAACTTTGGAGAACCATCATCCTTACAAAAAAACGCTCAATAAGGGAATAAAAAATTGACAAAATATTAAACTATTTAAAAGCCAAATAATTATAAAGTTTCCATTGATAGCCTTTTGCCATTAATGTGTCAGAAAATGTGCTTTTAGAGGTTTTTGTCTTTGTGACCAAAAAGTTAAGTAACTTTAAATTGAAATTTTTACATATTTGGGAAAAAAGTAACTTTTAAGACTATATAATTTTATTCCCCTACCTCCAAACTATGTAATTTTAAATTGCTAGTCTCATGTTTTGAAACTATTTAATTTTTTTTTTTTTAATTTTCAGAATTGGCTTTATACCCTGGAATAGTCAAACAGAAGTCCTTCCTCTCATTTCTTCTGTGTTGCCAAGAAATATTTTTCCAACAAGTACCATGTCTTTAGAAAATTTTGGTAAAGTTTATGGAATGTTTTTGTAGTTAAATAGTGATTAAAATGTCTTTCCAATCTCATAAAAAGTGTTGATGACTTAGAAAAGCTGTAAAATGATAGATAGTGAGTCCTAGATATTCTATAAATATTCAGACAGTGATCTGACTTTAAAATTGTTCCAACTGGAAAGTTCCTTTTACTTTAGGAAATTACAGTCACAAATCTTCAGAAAACTGATAAGTTTCCTTTCTGTTTATGGTGCCAGTTTCTAAACCAAAGGTTTTTAGAAAGACCATATCTTAATAATTATGAACATAGTTTGAGTCATCATCTATTAGTGGATCATATCCAATTGCTCTTGCTTTTGCTTGTATAATACCAGTTTATAAAGCAAGTGGCATTTATCAGTGCAAACATTTCCATTTGTGTTTTTTTTTTCCCTATAAAATTGCCCACATGGACTCAAATCTGTAATAACTCATTTCAGTCACATTAAAAGAAGCTGGTAATAACCAATAGTACTCAGGTGTTAGAATCTTTGCATTTATTCAGAAGTATATTTTCTTTCACTGTTATATAGATGTCTACTTTACATTAAAATAAACTGAAGCCAAACTATTATACCATTGTACCTTACACTTCTAACTTTTTTAAAAATATGTATTACTAGGTACCTCTTGCAAGGGATATGCATTAGCACATGCTCAAGAAGGAGAAGAGAAGAAGCAAACTTCTGGTACATCAAACACTAGAGGATCAAGACGAAAACCCACAGCAGCAACTCCTACAAGGAGATCGACACGTAACACAAGAGCCGAAACAGTCAGCCAGTCTCAAAGATCTCCAGTGTCAAATAATTCTGGGTGTGATGCCCCAGACAATAATTCATCTGTAAGTGTTTCCTCTTCAGCTGAGTCAGAAAAGCAAACAAGACAAGCTCCAAAACGGAAGTCTGTAAGAAGAGGAAGAAAGCCACCTTTGCTGAAAAAGAAACTTCGGAGTTCTGTGCCACCCCCTGAAAAATCCTCTTCTAGTGATTCAGTAGATGAAGAAACAGCAGAATCTGATACGCCACCTGTGTTAGAGAAAGAGCACCAATCAGATGTAGAAAGTAGCACTCCTTCTACACTGCAGGTAAATGTAGAAAACAAGTCTGCTAATGGCTTGAAACATTGCAGTGAAGAAATAGAAGTGAGCGAGAAATGTACCGAGACCCTTGATACACAGGAAAGAATGGAGTCTTCATGTGCTGAGTCTTGTGCACAAGTTACCTCTGTGCTGGTTGAAGAGAAGGAGGAAATTCAAAATGTTGAGGATACAAGTATAGAAGCTGATGCTTTGTGTTTAGAAAGTGAGAATTCTAAAAGTATTTTGGAAAAAGGAAGTGGTGATCTATTAGAAAATCAAGACCAAATATCTGAACCTTCAGAATCAGAGATAAAAGCAGATTGTACAGATCACCCTCCAAATGATTTTCTTACCTGTTCAGAATCTGAAATTGAAGTGCTACAACCTGTACCAAACCTGGGCAACTCACCTGGGGATGGAGAGCCAGTGGTTAATCAAGAACCCCTTAAAGAAGGTCCTCTGGTGGAAATTATTGATCATAAAGAGTCTACACTAAAAACAGAGCAGCTTGTAGAGACCCCCGAGTTAGACTCCTCAGAGGGTGGACTCTTACAGACAGTGGACAAAAGGTCTGTTGAGAGCGCAGAGGTCCAATTGCTTGGGTGTGTTGAAACTGAAGCTAGAGAAGTAAATGCAACGTGTGATTCCTCAGGGAATGAAAATTTTGATAGAATTCAAGACTCTGAAAATAATTCATTAATAAGTAACACAAGACTAGAACAGTCATTAGAAGACAAGACCGAATCGCACGTTGAACCTCACAGTTCTACAGAGGTGCCTAGTGCACAGATTGAACAGACTCCAAAGCATCTGGGCGAGGACAATACTGAAATGATACCTATGGAATGCGATTCATTTTGCAGTGATCAGAATGAATTTGAAACTGAACCACCTGTAAACGCTGATGCTAAATTGAATGAAAAACATGTGGAACACAGTTCTCCAAATAATATGCTATCCTCTGACCCTTCAAATGAAAATGTGGAAGCGGCATCTCAACCATCTGAAAGCCCCATAGATACAGTAGATAAAGCCAAAAAGCCCCGTACTAGAAGATCAAGATTTCATTCTCCGTCTACAACCTGGTCACCCAACAAAGACATTGCACGGGAGAAGAAGCGTTCTCAGTCTCCATCGCCCAAAAGAGAAACAGTGAAAGAAAGCAGGAAGTCTCGGTCCCCATCTCCAAAGAAAGACTCTGCAAGAGGAAGGAGAAAATCTCGTTCTCAATCCCCAAAAAAAGATATTGCAAGAGAAAGGAGGCGATCTCAATCTCGATCTCCAAGAAGAGATAGTACTAGGGAAGGTAAGAGATCTGAATCACTCTCCCCCAAAAGAGACACTTCTAGAGAGAACAGAAGATCACAGTCAAGAGCGAAAGATGCCTCCCCAAGAGAAAAATCCAGGTCCCGGAGCAGAGATAGAGAAAGCGATCGAGATGTACAGAGAAGAGATCGGGATAGAGAAAGAAGAACCAGAAGATGGTCTCGGTCCAGGTCTCATTCTCGGTCACCGTCAAGATCTAGAACCAAAAGTAAGAGTTCGTCGTTTAGTAGAAATGACAGAGACAGTTACTCTCCTCGATGGAAGGAAAGATGGGCAAATGATAGTTGGAGGTGCCCACGAGGAGGTGATCGGTACAGAAAGAGTGACACAGAGAAGCAGAATGAAAATACAAGAAAAGAAAAAAATGACATCAGCCCAGATGCTGATGATACAAATTCTGCTGACAAACGTAGAAATGACTGTCCCACGTGGGTAACAGAAAAAATAAATTCTGGGCCAGATCCAAGAACCAGAAATCCAGACAAGTCAAAAGATTCTCACTGGGAAGAACACAGAACTGAAAATTCAGGGAACTCTTGGAGTAAAAACTTCAGTTCAGGGTGGATGTCTAATCGTGGCAGAGGGAACCGCGGCAGAGGCGCCTACAGAGGTGGTGGTGGCTTTGCCTACACAGACCGGAATGAAAATCGGTGGCAAAACCGAAAACCCCTCTCAGGGAATTCAGATAGTTCAGGGAACGAGCCTTTCAAGTTTTCAGAACAGCAGCCCTATAAACGGAAAAGTGAGCAAGAGTTCTCATTTGACACACCAGCAGACAGGTCGGGGTGGACATCTGCATCCAGCTGGGCGGTCAGGAAGACTCTGCCTGCAGACGTGCAGAACTACTACTCCCGCCGGGGGAGGAATGCTTCGGGCCCACAGGCCGGGTGGGTGAGACAAGAGGAAGAAACAACTGAACAGGGTAACCTTCTGTTTCAAGAGATTATAAATTTGACGCCTTATTTGTATGAGTTTAAATGATCTGATCCCTCTCCGTAGTTTTCTAATGCTGAATTGAATCCCAGTTTATATGTCACTTTGCAGTATAGAAATTATTTGCACACATACTTAAATCCATATCAGTATCTATTTCCTGTTTTCATCCTGCTTCTCCAAACCTTGCCAAAGACTTGGATATTTTAAGTATAGTTTGCTGCAATAGAAGAATTTGTGATATTCCTGTGGAGGATAAAAGACTGTTGAAGATAAAAAAAATTGATTAACCTAGTTTAGTAAGCTAAATAAATTTGACCATTATTTCTTTAACGATCAGTTATTGAGCAGCTGGTGATTCTCTGCTGCTGTTAACAGATGTTTTAGGAATTTGTTCTTAAAAATAATTTTCGCTGAATGTTGTCTTTGAGGAAAAAATCATTATTTAGAAATGACAAAATTAAATAATTGGATATTGGTTTTGGTGTTCTCTCTTAATCGGTATTTAATTTTATTTGAACCAGTTCTTTGCTTTTTTGTCTAAATAAATTAGTAATATGCTTCTTTTTTTCACAAGCCTTTTTTCTCTTTTGACAGATTCTGACCTAAAAGATCAAACAAACCAACAAAGTGACGGTTCTCAGCTACCTATAAACATGATGCAGCCGCAGATGAATGTAATGCAGCAGCAAATGAACGCCCAGCACCAGCCTATGAATATCTTCCCATACCCAGTGGGTGTTCATGCGCCTTTGATGAACATGCAGCGAAGCCCTTTCACCATGCATCCTCAGCTGCCCCTGCACCTGCACACAGGCGTGCCCCTCGTGCAGGTGGCGGCTCCCACCGGTGTATCTCAGGGACTACCCCCACCCCCGCCCCCACCCCCGCCCTCCCAGCAAGTCAGCTACATCGCTTCACAGCCAGATGGAAAGCAACTGCAGGTATGTCTTGAGCGATTCAGGTGTAGTCTGCACAGCCATTGTAAACATTGACCTGCTAGGGACAGCTGTTCAGAAAGGACTTCTGGCATCCAGTGGTGATTATTTATCTGATTACGTTTGTGGTAAAGCTTCATAACCCTTCTTTTACTGTCCCACCCCACACCTTTCACCCCTCAAATAACAAAATTAATTGAATCACTTTGATTTTTTTTAAAAGTTATTTCTAATATATGACTAAAAGACTTTTCCATTGAGTACAAATAATTAATTCATTCACTGATAACACTTTCCAACAGGGTATTCCTAGTGCACCTCATGTAAGTAATAACATGAGTACACCAGTCTTGCCTGCTCCAACAGCAGCCCCAGGAAATACGGGAACGGTTCAGGGACCAAGTTCTGGTAATACTGCATCATCAAGTCACAGCAAAACCTCTAATGCTGCTGTAAAATTGGCAGAAAGCAAAGTAAGTGTTACAGTGGAAGCCAGCGCAGATAGCTCGAAGACAGACAAGGCAAGTTCAAGGTTGAGAGCAACCTACATAATTCTGTATATGATAAAGAAAAATACCAACTTTGTCTATTGTACAAGTGGCAAAGATTATTATTGATAATCTTAAATTCCAATATTATTTAAAGGGTTCTATCTGACTATGTTAATGTCCAGTGAGTTCCTGGTAATGTTCCATAATATTTTTTTTAGAAATGTTTTATGCATTTTAGCAAATAACTATTTTTTTTATGACATTGAAATTTAAATAACTCCCTGCAATAATATAAATGTGTAGTGTTTTCCAGTTTCATATTTTTTTAATTTATTTTTTTAAGCATTTGATGGGAAAATAATAATTGTACATTTTCCTTTTATCAGAAATTGCAAATTCAAGAAAAAGCAGCACAGGAGGTAAAACTGGCTATTAAGCCATTTTACCAAAATAAAGATATCACCAAGGAAGAATATAAAGAGATTGTACGGAAAGCAGTAGATAAAGTAAGTTACATTTTTGGTGGAATTGTTTTGAACCATCTCTTTTAATTGAAAAACAGTCATTTAATTTAAGAAAGAAGAGCTAGCTTCTAATTCTTGTATACTTTCGAATAGGTTCATATGAGACGTAAAGATATTCTGGTCATTCCTCTGGAGTTACTTGTTCACAAAGCTTTCCATTTTGCTTTAATCATGAAAAAATGTTCCCCCTCCTTTTTTCATAGGTTTGTCATAGTAAGAGTGGAGAAGTAAATTCTACTAAAGTGGCAAATCTGGTTAAAGCCTATGTAGACAAATACAAATATTCACGGAAGGGAAGCCAAAAAAAAGCTCTGGAAGAACCTGTATCTACTGAGAAGAACATAGGCTGACATGGGGAGCTCTGTAAAGGACACTGTCAAGATTTCTGCAAAGTGCAATTTCAACATGTACCTTTAACTGAAAATCATACATAACTGTGATTGAAATTTGGTTTTGATAAAATTATTTTTTTTAATGTAGGATATAATGTTTTGTTCTAAATAAATATAGTTCTGCACTGCAACTTCTATATCCTTTCCTTCCTCTCCCCAAATAAAAACAAATTCAAGAGCAAGTAGAGGGGTTAAGGATTGTGCATATTCACTAGGACTGTTCTAGAATGGATGCTGGGAGCTGTGCAGCTTGTTGATTTGAACAGTGTCGTGCATAAATGAGAGACTTCTAAGTGCACTGGCTTTGGAAGAGATATATAATACATTTATTCTGTCAGGCTAAAAATAAAGTATGATCTTTATGATTTTTCCTCTAATTATGAAAGTAAATAATGTATTACCATAGAAAATACTTCTAATAACAGAACATACCAATTGCAGGGTTCCTAATGTGTATTTTTAAAGCACACATCTGAATAAATTGCTTAATTAGAGAACAAACTATCACATGAGAAGAATTCAGTGTTCGACACTTTGGGACACTCTTCACCTATTATATCACCAAATAAAGGTTATGCTGCTTCTTTTTCTTTTGTGCCTTTTTTTCCCCCAGTTGAGATGAAGCAATTTCATTTGCTGTTTTCTAACTTGGGCAGTCTAAAGTCTCAAATGTTAGAAGGCCAGTCTGGATGAAGCTGGCCCTGTGGGCGCTAAGGTCCTTGCTAGTGCAGTGGCCACTGACAGGAGGTGCTGAGCCACTGGGGAGTGGCTGAGGGCCATGGCCCCTCCTTCCTGGCCACAGAGGGAGCAGAAGAGACTCCTGTCCACCTCAGGCTGTTGCTCACATACTTGAGCACTTTTTCCCCTTAACAAAATTCCCCACACTTCCACAGTGAGTCATTGTTAATGGGTGGCCAAGCGGTAGCCATTGCACATGTTGAAAAAAATCCTAGACATTAAAATCTGTTTGGAGAAGGAAGAGGAATTAAATAATGGAGTCTTGGCGAGGCTTTCAGGGACTGGGATTTGGTGGGTTGTTTTTTTTTTTTTTTTAAAGTACTAGGATATTTTATAAAAGGTAAGTTTCAAATACTGTAACACCATTATTTTAATGCCAATACCAAATAACTGGAAAGCTACTCAGACTAGATAAAACTGCTCAAATACAGGTTTCTTCCTCAGTGAGACAGACTGACTCTTACTAGCTAAATTAGCAGAAGCAATACTTGGTAGGATTGTGCTTTTCTGAGGTAAAGGTTCTCTTGATTTTATGTGCATAATACTTTACTGGTGCTAGCTTTGATAGGCAAAAATACCTTGAGATATTGACCCCCAATAATGACTGTGCTAATTCATAATCTTTATAGATTATGAATGTGGTCCTCAAAAGTATTAGAAATATATCCAAGCAGTTTTTGATCTTTAGTCTTCATTTTTGGGCATTTGTAATACAGTATCCTACTGGTTTATATATATTTTTAATTAACATTTGTGTTTAGATTATGATGGGGAAGAAATCTGAATGGCTGTTTCTCCTATAAAAATTAAGACAGTGTTAAATTATACCACACACACCTTGTTTGTTTCAGTTTTGATCTCTAGAAACAACTTGTGAACCTGCAGTCTCTCTTGAGGCGGGTTCACACTGAACATTTTGTAGCAAGTTGCTGTGTCTGAGTTGTTTAATCACACAACTTTCAGTAATGTTTGGAAGTGAGGAGCATTTTTAAATTGCTTTATATGGTTTAGTTTTTGCAAACATGTTTAAAAGTTTTGAAGGAAAAAAAACAAACAAGGTGGTGTGGCCAGGAGTTAAATCCCACATCATCATAGCAGTGCCATGGATTATCCCCACCTTTCTTGAAAATAATGTGTGTGTTCCATGTCTGGCGGGGGTCATGGTTTAGACTGCATTCAAAATAGCTACTAAAGAATGTTACTGGAGAATTCAAGCTTTTAAACTTTGGAATATTTGAGAATGTATCAGAAAGTGCATGTTTCATAGTAACGAATGCATCATTGCCTTAACATTTCCCATTCATGCCTTTTTTTTTCCCTCAGAAATTTACATTAATTTTGCATGTGCACAAACTTAAAACCATTTTGTGGGGTATAGAATTCTCTTGTTTTTTATAAAGATTCAGTATTAACTCGACCTTTGAAACTTTGGTCCTTTTAACCTACTTAGTCACGCTGACCAATATTCTGGGCTATAGTGATACCTAGAATTTTGAAACTAAAAGTAATTACTTAATGATTTTAACATTCCGAAAGTTGTGATTTTTTTTTCTTTTTGTAACTACCACATTTCTCCATTATCTGCCTTTCAATGGCCACAATGTGTACTGCTTGAATGTTCCATCCAAAAGGTGTGACTCAGAAGCACAGTGGCTGTCCGTGGCCCACAAGACAGTATGTGTACTAGAAGGGTGGAGTGCTGTCTACTGAACAACACGCGCAAACAGATGTGTAGTATGTAATATTTTCTAATAAATGCTTTTGATAAACAAAGTGGTGTCTTTAACATTTTGTTATGGAGACTCCTGGGAAATGGTGATTTTTACCTCATCATAACTCTTTCCAGAAATGCTGAAATATATCTTGGGTTTGCACCAAAGTAGGTAGCTTCATAGCAACTATTTTTTTTAAAGGATTTATTTGTTCATACAAGAACTGAGATACAGGTCAGAGGTGGGGGGGGGGGCGGGGGGAGTGAGTGATCCCTGGCCGGTGGCAGGGATCAAACTCGAGCTGCAGTGGTTGTGATTTGCTTCATAGTGTGTTACTTAACCTACTGCGCCATCGGGGAGAAGCAACAACTTGATTTTTTTAAGATTTATTTATGCATACAATGAGGTATAGGGCAGAGGTGTGGGAGTGACAGAAATCACTAGAGATAAGAGTGGGGAGCAGATGAGGCATGTCTACCTAAATCCACTGCTGAGGTGAGCAGTAGGCAAGGCAGGAGAGGGCTGCTGGCCCAGTTGAGTCACCTCGCTGATCAGGATTGAACTCGGGTCGTAATGGCTGCAAGTAGCTTCATAGTGCTGACACTTAACATCTTGTGCCACCAGGCAGGCCCCCAATACAGCAACAACTATTAACACTGATCAAATTGAATATAACTGTTGTGACTTCACCCTTTTCACTTAGTGATATATTGAGAAATTCCACTTACACAATTTTGTATCATGTTTCTTTAATGGCTATATAGTATTCTCTTACAGAGATGTACCATTACTTAAAGCAGGTTTTATTGATAAAAGCTTATCAGCAAGTAAATGAATGAAAATATTAATTGGACTGATGAATTTTTTAAACATATACATACATATACATATATATATACACCTGATGTGTAATTTTTTTAAAAATACGCATACAAGATCTGGGGTACAGGCCAGAGGTGTGGGCTGTAAGAGGATTCACCAGAGACAAAGTGGGGAGCAAAACAAGCTGAAGGGAGCAGCAGGTGAGGCAGCAGAGGTCTGCTGTGCCATGTGAGTCACCTCCCTGGCCAGGGATCGAATTTGTGCTGCAGTGGCTGTGGATGCTTCACAGTGCAGTGCTTAACCGCCACCAGCGAGGCCCTGACGTGATTTTTTTAAAAATTCCATTACACTTAGTTTAAAACTCCATTTTTCCTAAGCTTGTTTTTCTATCCAGAGTGAACCATCAGAAAATCTATCTTTCCAAATTCTTTGGAATGCATTTTAAAAATGCTCTTTAAGTGGCCAAGAAAATAGATTTCACAGGTCTTTTCCCCAACACATATACTATGCAGACGGTGCTACATCTCCAGTCCCTATAATAAATCAAAGATATATATAGTGTGTTCTGTTTTATGTCTCCTGTTCCACTTTTAGGAGCAAGTTTTGGCTATCAGAAACAGTGTTTCAGGGGCGTAATTGGTTAAACAATGCACTATGAAGCAAAACGCAGCCACTGCAGCACAAATTTGATCCCTGCCTCAGGCCAGGGAGCTGACCCACATGGCACAAGCACACCTCTCCTGACTCATCCGCTGCTGCCCTCAGCAGTGTATTTCAGTCTCTGCTTGTTCTGCTCCCCACTCTGTGGTGAATCCTCTCACCACCTCCCTCACCTCCAGCCTATACCCCAGTTCTTTATGCACAAATAAATAATCTATTTTAAAAAAAGAAAAACAGTGTTTCAGAGGTCTCCATGGTGGCCTAGGGTTTAAGTCTCAGTGCTGTCACCTCTGTGGCATGAGTTCGAGCCCCAGGTCAGGGTTCTGACCCACATGGCGCAGCAGACTTCCTGTCTTGGCTGCTGCTCCCCTCATCAGTGGATTTCAGTGGATCCACCTGTTCTGCTCCCCACTCTGGCTCTGGGGAATCCTCATCACCTGCATCTCTGGCCTGCACCTCAGTTCTTATTTATGCATAAATAAATAAAAAAATCTTAAAAAGAAAATTGACAGAGTTTTTAAAGTCAATATATTATGCAAAGGAAAAGCTTTGGAAAGCTTTTAAACAACAGTTGTTTGACATCAGATTTGCATTTTAAAAGATGGCTCAAAGTCTGGCTCAATAAAAGTGGTTAATAAGCATTAAGTGTTCAACCTTACAGTTACATTAAAAGTAAGTTTTCACAAACTGTTAAAATTTTAATTCTGACAAGATTGCCATAAGCAAACTCAGTAGTGGTGGGAGTGAATACATATTTTTTCTGAAAAGCAACTTAAAAATATGTATGAAGAGCCTTAAGAAGGCAGACACCCGGTAATGAGAGAAATGTGGGCTCATGTCATATAACATTTAATAGTGGGGAAGCGGGTGGGGTGAAGAAAATATACTTCATGTAAAGGTATTTTGCAACAATTTCAAATGTTTTCAGAGAAAGAGAATAACATTAAATGGAGACAAACAGGATAAAACTTACATACAATATTCCAACTTTCAGACCAAAAATATATTAACATTATGTTAATTGTTGTTTTAGAGCAGCAGAGGATTGGTTTTCTTTATGTTTTTCTTTGGCTTCCAAGTTTCCTACAGTCAACAAGAGTTTATGATCGCAGGGGACCTCCCTGGTGGCACAAAGGTTAAAGTCAGCACTATTAAGTTATCACCAGCCAGTTGCCTGAGTTTGATCCCTGGCCAGGGAGGGGACCCACATGGCGCAGCAGACCTCTCCTGCCTCACCTGCTGCTCCCCTCAGCAGTGGGTTTCAGTAAATATCCCTGCTCTGCTCTGTCTCTGGGGAATCCTCTCACCTCCCACACCCGTACCTGTGGCTGCACTCCAGCTCTTATATGCATAAACAAATCCTAAAAAAATAAAAGGTATGTCCACTTCTTCCCAAAGAAATCCATGAATTTGGGAAGACAAATCTCTACGGAAATAAAAACATATCACATAAGCTGTGCTGCTATTTACA
The DNA here is from genome assembly GCA_019455555.1 of Galemys pyrenaicus. Lineage (NCBI taxonomy): Eukaryota > Metazoa > Chordata > Mammalia > Eulipotyphla > Talpidae > Galemys > Galemys pyrenaicus. The sequence continues at coordinate 3,299,611 of JAGFMF010011911.1, read as the reverse complement.
ATCAGAAATAAAGAGCAAGGGGTATGTATATCTATTCCTCACAAGAAAAAGAAGTTATTATCTTGCAATTTAAGTTGTGCTTCCTGTAAGAGAACATGCCTGTTCTCTTACAGGAATCACCCCTTTTTTTCTCACTTATTCTTTTTTTTTTTTTTTTTTTCTGGAAGCAAGTACCTCCCAAGCTTTATTTGCTGCATTGTAAAACCATCTAAGGCTCTTTGTGCACTTCTTCCCCAAACCCTTAATCCTGCCCAGGGCCAGCTGAACACTCCAGGTCTTTCCAGGGCCCCAGGCCTGGAGGCTGTGGGAAAGACCAGGGACTCCCCAAGGGCAAGGGAATGACTCCCTTGTCCTGCATTTCTCCAAGCAGAGCCAGCTGCTCCTCCAGACGGGCTGGCCTCGCCCCCAGGAAGCGGCACACCGAAGGAAGCCCTTGGAGGCATGTCTGTCTGAGGGGGCTGGCGGTCAGGGCCCCGGGCCACAGTGGTCGTCTCAGGCCCCGGGGGGGAGCCAGGCTGCTGAAGTACTTCTGCAGCTCGTGCAAGGCCCGGAAGCGTTGGGAGATGGTGTTCTTCTCAGCCTTGGGCATCTCTGCTTACATCTGCTCATATCCATCAGGCTGGAAGCAGGGGTCCCAGCCAAAGTCCCGGCAGCCTCGGAGTGCCACGATCTGACCCGAAGTCCGGCCCCGCCCCGGAACAGGCGCACCGGCTGGCTCGGGTCCCCAGTGCTGAGCGCGAACGTGCACAGGGTGTAGGCTGACTTGTCCTCATACCCGTCCAGGAGCCGGTAGAGACCTTCAGGTTTTAACTTCTCCAGAAACCACTTTATGTAGGGGCCCGGGAGGCCGCCAAGGGCTTTGAAGCACAGGCAGGCGTCCTCCACCAGTACGGGCCCCTGCACCTGGCGCGCTGCCTCCTTACACTTCTGGATGGAAATCTGATCGGGCTCCCCCTGGTACTCCGGCAGGTCAATTTTCTGTGCCACCAAAGTACATGGAAACTTATCTCCTAGAATCTGAATGACCTCCTCCAGCTTCTTGGCATTCCCCGTGACAAACACGACGCTCTTGCTGGCCAGGGAGGCCGCCATGGCGCGCCCCGGTCACCCCGCGGCCCCCCTCACTTATTCTTTTTTTTAAAAATGTATTTATTCATGCATACAAGAGCTGGGGTACAAGCCAGAGGTGTGGGGGGTGAGAGGATTCACCACAGAGAGCCGGAAGCAGAACAGGCAGATCAACGGAAGTACACTGCTGAGGGGAGCAGTGGGCGAGGCAGGAGAGGTCTGCTGCGCCATGTGGGTCCCCTCCCTAGCTGGAGGCGACAGGGATCGAACTCGTGTTGCAGTGGCTGCGGTCTGCTTCACGGGGCATTGCTTAACCCGCTGCGCCACCAGGGAGGCCCTCACTTATTCTTTTAACAAAATATGCCAAGTATCAAAGTTGCACTACTCAGAAAAATACCCATTCTCAGGCAACTGCCCTGCAAATGTAAACTTGCAGAAAGGGCCCCGTGTTCTTCCATTAACCATTGACTGTAAATGGGGTGCCAAACTGAGAACTGAGATGAATGAACCCTCTCTTGGCTGCACGCGTCCCCATGGTGCGGTCTCTGGAAGTCTCCAGCCTCTCCAGTTTGCCTGGAGCGTCTCTTTAGTGTCTGAACCATTTCTCAGCTTTAGCGACATCTGACAGTTCTTCCTCGGACTCCTGCAAAGACTTTATTTCTGCATATTTTCTGTGTGGTGTTTATAGCTTTGATCTCTTACTAGTTGCTGATTTCAGGGAAGAAGCCAGTGAGGCCGGAGGCATGGGGATGAAAGAATTCACCATAGACAGAGTGAAGGACAGAAGAGGCAGATTTATTGAGATTCGCTGCTAAGGGGAACAGCAGGTGAGGCGGGAAAGGTCTGGGTGGGAAAGGTTTGGGGTTCCTTTCTAACCTGTTTTTGTGGGCTGTTCATGACTAGGAAGTCGGTTGGGCCAGTTAGTGCTGGGATGTCTGGGCGAGGATGTTGGCCTCAGAACGTGTCCTGACCCTGCTTCAACATCAGGGTCAAGGTGACCAATCTTAGGTTTCCATAGGAACCTCATCAATTTCCTTTATCTTTTCAAGCCTTCTGAACCTGCCGCTGGGGATAGTGGGGCCTTAGTTCTCAGTCTTATGGGTACCCCGACTTTATCTCTTTCCTGAGAGAACAATGACATCTTTGGAAATGGGGCAAAGGTCTAGCTGCCCCAGGCTGAGTTTGGGGTACGGCACTGGCCCATCCTGGCTTACTGTCACTTCAGGACAGTGGGAACGGGGCATGCAAGGAAACAGGCTGCATATGGGCTTTCAGATCAGGGAGGGTTAAGCTCCTGCATGTTGTTCTGAGGGCTGTGATGCTGCCTGGCAGGAATGGGGTGCCCAGTGCTGGGGTCCCATGTTCTGCAGCCATTTGCGACAATGCTGTGTGGAAGCTGCAGTTGGATTGCGGTAGACAGGCTAAAACTAAACAAAAGATCAGGAATGCAGGGGCGTAAAAGTCTTGACTACAGGAAATTTATGTGTAAGAAGTTCTGGCTGAAGGTTCTGGTTTCATCAGAAGACACTGTAAGGGGGGAGGGGAAGTTCCAGGTTCCCTGCCCTACCCAAGTGAGGGCGGAGCTGGCCAGCAGGGAGAGTGAGAGAGGACAGAAGGACTGAGAAGGAAAGAGGGAGACAGAGATGGGATGGGGGCAGGGAAAGTGGGGAGATGACCAGGAAGAAGGAAGGAGAAGCAGAGAGATGGAGGAAGAAGACCTGGAGGAGGCACGTGGAGCAGAGAGAGTTGTGAAGAATCTGCACTTGCTTCTCGGCCAAAAAATCGCCTTCTGCCTGCCCAGGGAGACAGGTAAATCTTCAGGTCCTGCTCCTGTGGCTTGGGTTTGGGAGTTGGTAACTCCAAGCTCTGGTCCTGCTACCAGAAAATATGAGGTTTTAGGAAGTCTTATGTATTTGTTGGGCCTCCCTGGTGGCCTGTGGTTTACTTTCAGCGCTGTCACTGCTATGGCCTGAGTTCAATCCCCAGCCAGGGAGCTGACCCACGTGGCGCAGCAGACCTCTCCTGTCTTGCCCACTGCTCCCCTCAGCAGTGGATTTCAATGGATCTTCCTGTTCTGCTCCCCACTCTCTCTATGGTGAATCCTTACACCCACCCCCACATCTCTGGCCTGCACCCCTGTTCTTAAATCAAAAAAATATGCATAAATCAAAAAAATTATTTATTTTAAAGATTTATTTATTTATGCATACAAGCACTGGGGTACAGACCAGAGGTGTGGGTGGTGAGAGGATTCACCAGACAGAGTGGGGAGCAAAACAGGCAGACTGACTGAAATACACTGCTGAGGGGAGCAGCAGGCGAGGCAGGAGAGGTCTGCTGAAACATATGGGTCACCTTCTCGGCAGGGGGCAGGGATTGAACTCATGCTGCCAGTGGCTGTGGTTTGCTTCATAGTGCGTTGTTTAACCCACTACACCACCAGGGAGGCCCCCCAAAATAAATCTTCTAAAAAATCTTATATGCTTTGCACTGATGTGGCAGAAGGCTGGCCCTATTTAGAGCAGGCAGTTTTGGGGGTCCCGAGGTGCCCCTCTCCCTGCCCAGTAATAGGGTTATCCCCACTGCTAGGTCAGAGGCATCCCAGTGGTAGAAGTGCTGAGTTAGCAGCTCTATGGTCTGGGTTTGTCCTTCCCAGGAACTAGGGATCTGGGATAGCTGCCCAGCCCAGGACACCCGCTTACAGCCTCACTGATTTTTACAGGACAGGAAGAGGAACACCTCAGAATGCTCAAACCTTCCTGCTCTGAATAGGTTCTGCCATCTGCTGCATCAAGACAAAACATACTTTAGTGCCTAAGACCTTCAATGGTAAGGAACTTTAATACAATTAGTGTGCAACACAGAAAAGGGGAAGAATAGTTTCCAAATCAAGCACCCAAAGTTATCTATCTCCCGTAGGTAAATGTCCAGTCAAACAGGGTTGGTCCAAAGCAGGGCATCTGAGCCCCAAAAGCCTGTCACAGTCTAAGACACCTCCTGCTGGGGACCCACAGGAAAGGGGCAGAAGACCCAGCACATCTGGGACAGAAGGAGGAAAATCAAAGTCAAGATCAAAGCTGCCATTGTCAGCCTCCCCACGGGTCTCTCACCCACATCTGTTCCAACCAGTCCAGGACCAAGGAGCAAGTGCAGATTCTTCACTTGTCTCTCTGCTCCATGTGCCTCTCCAGGTCTCCTTCTGGTTCCTGCTTCCTTCCTGCCCCAGTCTCCTCCAGCTCTCCTCCCACCTGCTTAGCTCTACCCTTTCTTGGATGGGGCATGGAACTGCACCCTTCACCCTTTCTTCGGGACCCCCCTGTTTACATATAGACTGTATCAGGATCCAGGCTGATTGGCTCACTAACTGCCAAGCAGAACTTCAGGAACTGGGGCTCAAGGTGGGAAACAAGTGGACTCACAGGTTGGCCTCGGAGGGAGAGGCAGAGAGAAGGAAAGTGAAACTGCCTGCTGTCCAGCTTATGGGAACGTTTTAGGAACACTTGGGAGTGCCCACGCCAGACTCCTTAAGTTGCCACCCACAAGTCAAACAGCCCATCAGTAGTATCAATGGAAGAAAAGGCCATTTTCTACCAGGTTGGGCCATGGGGGGCTTTGAGGATCTCGGACTTTTCAGTAACACTGGGGTGTACCCCGGCCCAATACTGTCAGTTCCAAGGTTCCTTGCAGTTCACAGGAGAATGAGAAATAAATCGGAGTAAGGGGTCCTCATAACCCAATTCCTCCCTGTATGGGCCACCAAAAGTTGCGGGGAAGAATGGCAGCATAGGCCAGAGGCACAGGGGTGAAAGAATTTACCACGGACAGAGTGGGCACAGAGTGGGCACAGAGTGGGCGGGTTTATTGAACTGCACTTTTTTTTTTTTTTTTTAAAGATTTATTTATTTACGTACACAAGGGCTGGGGTACAGGCCAGAGTCCAGGGAGGTGAGAGGATTCACCAGAGACAGAGCCGGGAGCAGAACAGGCAGCCTGACTGAAACACACTGCTGAGGGGAGCAGCGGGCGAGGCAGGAGAGGTCTGCAGCGCCATGTGGGTCCCCTCCCTGTCCAGCAGCAGGGATCGAACTCGTGCTGAAGTGGCTGCGGTTTGCTTCATAGTGCGTTGCTTAACCCACTGTGCCACCAGGGAGGGCCTTGAACTGCACTTCTAAGAAAAGCAGTGGGTGAGAAGGAGAGCTCTGAGTAGGAAGGACTTGGGGTCTCTTTGTAACCTTTCCACTGGCTGTTTGTGACTGGGGAGTCAGTTGGGTCAGCTAGTACTGGGGTGTCTGGGCCTGGGTGAAGACCCTGGACACAGAACGTGGCCTGGCCTTGCTTCCACCTTCGGGGCAAGGTGATCAGCCTTCGGACCTTGTTCCTCAAGAGACCTCATCATTCCCTTTATCTCTTAAGCTTTTTGGGCCAGGGTTGGGGGCACTAGTTACCTGACCCTGCATGAATTCTAGAAGTTCATGTCTTCTAGAACAACACTCCATCTTTTACTGTCAGATTTCTATGAACTCTTAGAGTCACTAATTAAAAGACTTTTGGCAAAAACCTTCTACTTGGCTGTCCTAGGTGAAGCATGTCCTGATGAAACTTCCATACTGTTTAAACTTTTTCATTTTTAAAAGATTTATTTTTACGCATACAAGCACTGGGGTACAGGCCAGAGGTGCTGGGGGTGAGAGGATCCACCAGAGACAGTGGGGAGCAGAACAGGCAGATCGACTGAAACACACTGCTGAAGGGAACAGCGGGCCAGGCAGGAGAGGTCTGCCTGAGCCATGTGGTCCACCTTCCTGGCCAGTGGCAGGGATCGAACTCCTGCTGCAGTGGCTGCGGTTTGCTTCATAGTGTGTTACTTAACCCAATGCGCCACTGGGGAGGCCCCTAAACTTTCTTTAAAAAAAATTTTAGTTCAACTGGGGTACAGACTAGAGGTGCGGGGGATGAGAGGATTCACGAGAGAATGGGGAACAGAACAGGGAGATCTATTGAAATCCACTGCTGAGGTGAGCTGTGCCATGTGGGTCAGCTCCCAGGCCAGGGATTGAACTCAGGCCCCTCAGATCGCAGTGGCTGACAATTTCTTGTTATCACTGAAACTTAACCTCTGTGCCTCCAGGGAGGGCCAAGAATGTGAGTCTTGAATTGCACATGAATCCAGTGTGGATTGTATTTCACGCTGGAATCCAGAGGAACCAGGACTTGGCAGTGATAATGGTAGCTTTTTCTCCTAATGCTTGTGTGATCTTAACAGAGAAAACTGTATCTGCCCTGTGACCGTGTGCCAGAGCTGTAGTGACAGTGTGACCCTGCGCTGGATTTTTGCAATAGAAGCATTTCTTCCTCAAGAAATGCTAATTGATTGCAGTGGAAGATTCACAAATATCAAATGAAGCAGTTAACACAGCTATCCTTTGAAGGTAGTACTGTCTTCATTTGTTTTGCTATCCCTGGAGAAGATAAAATTCCCATTAACTCAGGGGCTCTTTTGTACAATTAAGGAATACGCGAGTGATGAGCTAAAATTTTCCTTGGATGACTACTGTTATTACTCTATTATTTTTCAAAATTTTAATTTTTGTGTGGAACTGGTGTATACTTTAGAGGTGTCAAGGTAGGGGGAAGAGTATTCTTCAGAGTGGGGAGCAGAATAGGTGAAGTGACTGAAATCCACTGCCGAGGGGAGCAGTGGGTGAGACAGGAGAGGTCTGCTGCGCCATGTGGGTCAGCTCCCTGACAGGCCAGGGATTGAACTGCTGCAGTGGCCGGGGATAGCTTGATAGCGGTGTCTTTAACTCGTGTCATGAGGGAGGCCCCTTTTTTCTTTTAATGTACTTCTATTTGGTGAAGACAACCAGGAATAATGTGCCTCATAAGGCTAATCCTGTAACTCAGCTTACCTTCTTAGCAACTGCTGTTTTGATGATAAAGAACTTCCTGTTCCCTTCGTTGGTGCTAGAATACTTGAATCACAGTGATTAAGATCAGGACAGAAGTCAGTTATCCAAAACATTCTCATTTTAAAAATCATTTTTATTGTCATTTTGTGGTTAAAAAAACATACACGGCATGGACTATAAAGTAATGAGACGAGTTTTCACATGTGACTTGTGTTACCGAGTCTCATTAGTATATAGTCACATCCTGTCTTGAGCTTGGAAGAAAAATATGCCTTGGCTATATGATTATCAATTTTGTTACTTAAAATTTATTTATTGAGTGCCAACAGAGCACTAGGCACATAT
>JAGFMF010011911.1:3284789-3289789 GCA_019455555.1 Galemys pyrenaicus | reverse complement strand
TTTTCCTTTTTCTTTTTAGATTTTTTTTAAAACAGAGAACAAAGGGATTCGCTCAGAGATCAGAATACGAAGATTCCTCTCAGCATCACTGAGGAGATAAAATTCATTCTATGGTCTCTGTTCCATTAAGACTTGGTGCTTTCTTCAGTAACAGTATGTGAAATGTATCTGACTTAGAGTCCCCACTGTAGAAGTGGAATTATTTTTCACTGCAGCATTTCTGAGTCTTTTTCTTGTTCTTTACTCTGAACTGTAAAGTTAAGTTCATAAAGGCATTTGGCAAGGGTGGAGGAAGCTTCCATGTTACTAATGGCTAGCACTGATAAGTTGTTTTCATGTCTCTTTAACAATCTGGAAAAAAACATACAGAAGTTTGTCAGTCTCCAAGGTCATCTTGGATGAGATGATGCCTCACGGATTTTCTCAGTTTAAGAACTGAGGTTTTAAAAGAAACAGTACAAAGTTCCACACCCAGTAAATAATATAGCACTGCAGGAAGAGGAAGGCCCTGGGAACAGGTTCAACCTGTTCAATTTACCGATAAAATAAGGTCAAATGGAAGCATCACAAACTCAACTGGCTTTTTAGCTAAACAGTAGCTATTTTACATAGTACTAGTGGAAGAATTAAACATCTTACTGCCTTTCTCCAAGGTACTGTTTGAAATAAGGGAGCACAGCGTAGTTTTAGTAAATTCAGATTTTGTTTCTAAAACAGTCAAATGTACAGAATTAACAAGTGGAATGGCGCTGGCCGTGGGCTGGCTCATCTCATCTGTGTTTGTTTCAATTATCCAAGAACCTCCAGAATTCTGTCCTACAACACTGTGCCTACAGTCAAAGTTTGATAAGCGGGTAGACCTCATGTTATGTATTCTCACCAAAATAAAATTAAGAAAATTCAGATCAAGCCAGAAAAGAGTTGGAGAGATGTTTAATTCTTCCATCTTTTAAGAGATGACTTGGAAGCAAAAATTAAATGATTCGAATTCTTTTCTTCATTAAGTGAAATAAAGTCACAATTAGCTTAACTATTACCTGAATGCCACATTACTTCAGAAAAAAAGCGGTTTTTGAAAACTTATTTAAAAGAAATTTTCTACTTTAAAAATTACTATAATAATGTGAATACCAAAAGATGAGATTACTGTCTAGTGAAGAAAAGTGATGTTGAAGGCTGAGCAGAAAAGTGGTAAAAATCAGTTAGAAGGGGAGACTGGAGAGAGATGTGATGAAGAAAGCACAGTAAAATGTCAATGGTAAAAGCTAGGGGTTTGTATATAAGCCTTCACTGCAAAATTACTTCAAGTTTGCCTTATGTGAGAAAACTTTCACATTCAAAATGCAAACCAATTTTTTTTTGAAAGAAAAATTCAATCAACCAGCATTAGATTACCCAAGCACTTCAGTGCCTTTATGAAAACAACTGGATAAAAGTGTCTAGAGGAGAAAAGGAAAGAGAGGAAGACTCCTAAATTTTGAAAGTTACTCAAATTCAAAGCCAAAATTTAACACGTGAGGATTGTAGTGATATTTAACGTAGCAAAGCAAAGGAAGAGGTAAAATAACTTAAAAAAAAAAATGATAGGATTTAAGGAATGGGGCATCTTTTCATATTTTCTTTTCCTTATTTGGGTTGATTTGGATATTTGCTCTTAAGTAGATCCATAGGTGGATACTCCATACACCAAAAGAAGGCTTAAAGTTAAATATTAAATTTTAATAGCAAATGTTGGCAAGTAGGTCAAATGACTGAGAGACTGTTACACTGCTGAAGGGAGTGTAAATTGATAAGCTTGTTTGGACTGTTGGGCATTATATACTGAAGCTGTGATATCCAGGAATTACCAATCCCTCATAAAAGTGCAAAAGAACTATGTCCACGTGACCAAGAAGCATGGACACAGCATTCACAGCATCTCTCCTAACAGTCCCAAACTAGAAACAATCCATATGCAAACAATGCAACTGAACGTGAAACAGAAAAAAAAGGAGGAACAGCAAAAATAAATGTATTTTCAAACAACACAGTTAACAGTAACCCTACACGCAATAACATGAATGAATCTTACAAACAATGCTGAAGATGCCAGCATAGAATGTGACATGATTCCACAACATGGAATTCCAGATCAGGCAAAGTTCATCTGCAGCTCAGGAGAGAGATCCCACAGAGAAAGCCAGGTGAGGATGGGTGGGAGCTCAGAGGGGTCTCTGGTTCTGGGTTTGCACTATTTTTCTGGGGATTAATAATTATATGGGAGATTCACTATGTGATATTATTTCATTGAGCTTTTTACACTTCCGGGTTTTAATTTCTTTTTTTTTTTTAAAAAAGATTTATTTACTTATGCATATAAGAGCTGGGGAGGTGGTGGTGGTAGGGTTGAGAGGATTCACGAGACAGAGTGGGGAGCTGAACTGGCAGATCTACTGACATCCACTGCTGAGGTGAGACAGGTCTGCTGAGCCACGTGGGTCAGCTCCCTGGTCCGGACTGAACTCAGGCCATGGTGGCTGGCAATTTATAAAGATTTATTTATTTACGCATACAAGCACTGGGGTACAGGCCAGAGGGGTGGGGGGGTGAGAGGATTCACCATAGAGAGCCGGAGCAGAACAGGCAGATTAACCAAAGTACACTGCTGAGGGGAGCAGTGGGCACAGCAGGAGAGGTCTGCCATGCCATGTGGGTCCCCTCCCTGGCCGGCAGCAGGGATCGAACTCGTGCTACAGTGGCTGTGGTTTGCTTCATAGTGCGTTGCTTAACCCACTGCTTAACCCACTGCGCCACCAGAGAGGCCCCACTGGCAATAGCTTTATAATGCTGAGACTTAACCCCTTGTGCCACCAGGAGGCCCCCACACTTCTGTTCTCTATACTATTTTTTTGTTTCCTTGTAGGTATGATTTACTTTAAAAGTTTATTTAACACATTCTAAATGAACTGTGAAATTTTAATGGTTTTCTTTTTTCTGGAAAAGAAATAAAAATAAAAAGCTGATTTTATTTATAAACAACTTATAAAATGAAACTAAACTTTCTCCTCTATAATCAAAGCACGTTTTGACAAGAAAAAGCTTTTAGTTTCAAACATTTAAATAAAACTATAGTATTGTTTTCCAAATGGTAAACATGTCACAAAGCATTTTATTATTTTCAACATTTTGACAGAGGAAACTGCTATTTGAGGGGCTTCTAATGAACAGATTGGCTCATCCTGAGTGACCCTGACAACCCACAGTGACGAATGGGGATCACACTCTCTGGACCTCTGACAAGGTTGAAGGTATTTTATTTTTCAAATAGAAAATTAAGTCAAAAATCCTCAGACAGTCAAGGAATTTAAAAGAAATAGCCAATTCCACTGGAAGCAGAATTAAACACCAGAAGCAGAGAGAGGAGAACGCACAGCTTTCAGCATAAGGACAGGATGTTATAGAGCAAAGACAACTGGCAACTTCTAGGAGCTTAGAATTTAAAGCAGAAGAGCTGAAGCAAAAATTCAACAGATTTGACAAGTCAACTTTCCAGAAACTACGTCAAATAGACAAAAATAAAAGCTAAGAGAGAAAATAAAATCAGAGAATCACCCCATCATGGCCTAGCATCCAAAAACCAGAAGTTTAAGAAATGGGGACAGAGACCAGGGGCGGCAGGAATCAGGAACCACTTGGGACACTTTCTCACCACAGAGAAACTTGGGCTTCCCAACTGAAATGGCCTGCAAGATGTGATGCCTATGTATGCCAAGGCGTTATCAGCATGAATGTCAGAATATCAGGAAGCAAAATTTAAGGAACAGCCTAAGAACTTCCAGAGGGGAGAAAGTAAGTCACACGAGGAGGGATGGGCCCAGAGGGTAGCTGGACTTCCCAACAGCAAAACTGCCTGTGGAACACAGAACAACACCCTTAGATTTTCAAAGGACAATGTTGTTTCAAAATCTAGAATACTAATCTGAAAGGAAACCTGCATCCCTGTATTTATTGAAGCACTATTTACAATAGGTAAGATATGAAAACCACCTAAATGCCTCAAAACAGATGACTAGATCAAGAAGATGTAGTTTATATACACAATGGAATAGTACTCAGCCATCAAAAAGATTAACTCATGCCATTTGCAGCCACATGGATAGAAATAGAAGGGATGGTGCTCAGTGAGGTCAGTCAGAAGAAAAAAGAAAAATATTGGATGGTCTCACTTATAGGAGGAATATAGGGAGATAGAATAAAGGGTCAGGAAAAAGGCAAAACTTGCAAGCTGACTATAGATCTGAAGTATCCAGCAGGAGAGAAAAAGGCAAAGGGGTCAAAATAGGGGAGGGAAGAGCACAGGGACTGTGGTGATGGGTCATGGGTGATGCGGTAGTTGAGAGATTTATGGGGACTACACGAGTAGAGAAATCAAATACTGTATAAAAATTAACAACAATGTAAGAAAACAAAAAAGTTTAATGAAAAAATCTGATAGCATAAGTTGTTTACAAATAAAAAATCTAGAACGCTGTATTTATAAAGCTATTTAAGTAAACTATCAAGATAAAAGGCAGATTAAAGACATTTTCAGTCATGTAAAGTCTTAAAATGATTGTTTTATTATCATGAAAGTAAGTCAACTTATTGAAATAAGTCAACTAAAAGGAAATGAGTGGGGTTCAAGAAAAGAAGTTTTCAACATGGGAGGAGTTGCTGAGAATAGCTGTGCCCAGGGCTGGGAAGGAAGCTGTCTAGATTGCAGAGGGCAGTTTCCAAGAAAGGATAATATGCAAAACTTTAAGAGACTCAACAACTGGGTACGGACATATGGACAGCCTTTAAGAGGACTGAGAGATACTGATTAAATATATGGAAAAAGCACCTTTAGGCCTATTTTTTAAAGCTTAAGAAAAAAGAGAAAAATGGGCCTCCCTGGTGGCACAGTGGGTTAAGCAACGCACTATGAAGCAAACCGCAGCCACTGCAGCACGAGTTCGATCCCTGCTGCCGGCCAGGGGGGG
>JAGFMF010011911.1:3244723-3274790 GCA_019455555.1 Galemys pyrenaicus | reverse complement strand
CTCCCCGCTCTGTCTGTGGTGAATCCTCTCACCCCCCACACCTCTGGCCTGTACCCCAGTGCTTGTATGCATAAATAAATAAATCTTTGAAAAAAAAAATAAATACAGGTGTCACCACTATTTCCAGGACTCACTCCTCATTTACACAGGATTCTACTGTGTTCCTTCATAAGTTATCCCTCTAGCACACTGTATCTTCTCCTTTCAATTTAATCCTATACTTGTGTGTAACTCCAACTGAAAACAAAAACACTTTCTTTGATTGTTTTGCTTTCTCAGAAGATAGGAAGTAGATTTATAGTATCTGGCAAGGAAATGCAAAATTTAATTAACTGACACCTTTTTCTCATCAATTACACATCACCAATATAATTTGTAATGGTTAGTCCCCTGCTTATTACTTTAAATAATTGCAGCTAAAGCTCAGGATTAGTTTCTATTCTTTCACTTAAATCCCCATCAGACCTTTCTCTTTTATCCCTAGTGAAAGTCTACTTAGTTGAACTCAACAAATATTCACATCAGACTGGAGGTGCAACTTTCCTGATTCTGGTTACCCAAAGCAGTCACTTAAGACTTTAAAGCACTTGCTCTCTGAATGAAAATCAAGTCAACAATCATTACTTTATTGGTAAATTCTATAGTATGATTAATACGATACTATCTCTGACCATAAAATAACTTCTTGGGCATTATAAATACTTAAGTGAACTAACAAGGCACACTTTCATTTAAAAGTCTACAATCTACAGGGCCTCCCTGGTGGCGCAGTGGGTTAAGCAACGCACTGTGAGGCAAACAGCAGCCACAGCAGCACAAGTTCGATCCCTGCTGCCGGCCAGGGAGGGGACCCACATGGCACAGCAGACCTCTCCTGCTGTGCCCGCTGCTCCCCTCAGCAGTGTACTTCGGTTGATCTGCCTGTTCTGCTCCCCACTCTGTGGTGAATCCTCTCACACCTCCGCACCTCTGGCCTGTACCCCAGTGCTTGTATGCATAAATAAAATAAATCTTTAAAAAAAAAATAAAAGTCTACAATCTACAAAGGTTATATATATTAAGATATTACATATGGCATTTTAATAATCCACTGTATTTAAAAGTAACAATTCAAAACAAATGTCTGTGGCTAAAAAGATTGGTCCCTTTGTTTCAAAAACAACAGGGCCTCCCTGGTGGCCTAGGGGTTAAGTCTCAGCAATATCATCTCTGTGGCCTGAAAAGACCTCTCCTGTCTTACCCGCTGCTCTCTTAGTAGTGGATTTCATTCAGTTTGCCTGTTCTGCTCCCCAGTCTCTCTCTGGTGAATCCTCTTACCCCTGGCACCTCTGGCCTACAATCCCAGCTCTTTTACACAAAATAATAAAATCTTTAAAAATACTGTAATAAAACAGCAAAAATAACACATTAGTTCAGATAGTTTCATTTAGTTTTTGTAGTTGCTCAAGTTCTTGGCAGGCCATTTTCTTTAATGACCCAAATTTATCCCATCTCCTTATTTGCAGTCCTTCTGTTGCAAAAAAATTTGTAAATTGTTTGACTTTATTTTTATATATATTGCATGATATATGAAATGTACAGTTGTAGGAAACAGTAGTTTAAAAGATGTGCACCAATAAGTTTACAAATAAATGATAATGCTATACATAAAAAGATAAACAATATAGGGCCTCCCTGGTGGCGAAAGGGGTTGTCTCAACACTAAGAAGCAATCATAGCTACTCCTGGTCTCTCCCGCTGTTCCCCTCAACAGTGGATTTCAGATCTGTCTGTTCTGCTCCCCACTCTGTCTCTGGTGAATTCTCTCACTCTTGCACCTCTGGCCCGCACCCCAGCTATTGTATGCATAAATAAATTAATACATAACTAAAATGTGTACCCTGGGCATCCCTGGTGGCCTAGTTGTTAATCTCAGGCTATTATCACCAGGGCCTGAGTTGAATCCCCAGCCAGGGAGCTGACCCACATGGTGTAGCAGACCTTTCCTGTCTCATTCACTGCACCCCTCAGCAATGGATTTCAGTGGATTCACCTGTTTTGCTCCCCACTCTGTCTCTGCTGAATCCTATTATGCCCCGCAATTCTGGCCTATACCCCCAGCTCTTGTATACATAAATGATTAATTCTTCAAAAAAAAAAATTAGGGCTTTTCCTAAGAATAGCTTTTTATTTATGGCGGATCAGTAGTTAAAGCCAAGAAATACAGACTTTTCAAACTAATACTACTGGAAATATTACTACATGAAATTAAGCTCACATTTATAAAGACTCATTAGTTCAAATTTTAAGTATAATAATGTTAGCAAAATATCTGTGATTTTAGAACTTCTACATAAAATAAATGTCAAACAGCAAGGCAATGGACTGTTAATCCTGACAATTTAAAGACAAAATGCCAGTAAGTCAGGTCAGCAAACTATACAACTATTGATCATGGAATCAAGCTAGTTAATCTTCATTTATTAATTTACTGAACAAATACAAAAGCTCCTATATGTCAGGCCCAGTGTTAATGTGAAAGCTCTTGAGAGGAAAGCATCAACCTTCTGAAGATACTGTCTGGTTTTATGACTACAAAATTCAGACAAAAGATACTATAAGAGTACTATAAAAGTAAGTTTAACTTTGTTCTCCTGTCATGTAACCCAAGTTTTTGATCAACCTGAACTACTGATTACATTTACTCTCAACTGGCAACTTAAATAGAAGCCATCATTGATAAAGGCATATTATATCACACTAACCTTAATCTTCACTAATTCGTAACATTAAAATAAAATGTATAAAATTGCCATCAGTTTAAAAAAATATTTCAATTTAACTATTTAAATAACTATATTATTTCTAAAATTTCAATTATTTATAAAAATTAAAGACTTACCATAAAATTTGGATGATACTTCTGGAAAAAGTAGAAGCACTTTTATTGAGAATACAAAGTCTACGCTACTATAAGGGTTTTGTTCATTTGTAACATATAGAGAATTTGATTATATTTTCTGTTATTTCCCATCAGACCAACCAATATTCAAACTTCATCTTGATACCAAAATAGTATTCAGGCTTGTATAGCTGCAGTAATAAAATCTTATGTTAGGAAATTTAGGAGATATTATAACTGTATTAAGGATCATTAGAAACCCTCTTGGTCTGAACCTCAACATCATAAAGATAAGTTGGTGGGCCTCTCAATCTTCACCTTCATCCTGACACTACTCATTCAAAGCACACTGATCAATCCACAGGACCAAATCTAGCGACTGCATATTCACAACTACCCAGAAACACTGAGCCTCCCTTTCAATGCCACAGAGTTTAAAAATAAGCACATAGGTATGTTTTATATAGGGAATTTTTGGGGTACTCTTTCTTAAAAAAGTATAAAAATATGATCACGTTATTATATGTTTCAATTACAAACCGATAGTCAACATCATGCTGAGGACAAACAAAATAAAGATTGAGGACCTTCTAATTTTCCACTCAGACATGTAAAGGAGTTAGAAGTTGTTACTCTGTCTTCAGAACATGAGACAAGACAAACAAACTGAAAATCAGTAACTCTCCTTAAATTCATCGGAACTGAGACCACAAGCAAACTGAGTCCATGAAAACTAGAGATAGGCAAAGTTAGACAGTCACAAACTCCTCCAATGGTTGAGTCAGTTACAAGTAGGAACAGTTAAGCAGTGACTGATGAATTGATGGGATGTATTAAGGATTATCTTGAAAGGTAAAAACTCACGAGTGGGTACGGTCTCTGGAGACTCTACACTTCTGTGAGTCTTACCTCAAGGAGCCCTATACCAAGTTCTCAGTGAAGATTGCAGAAAATTTTCCTTGCTCTACCAGTACAGTAGAACCATTTTTAAATATGTCCAGAACTTTCTTCTCTTTTCCTTCACAAAGGCTTACCCTTAAGGAAAGTTATTTTACCTTAGTCTTATCTGACCCAGAAGAAGGGCAATTAGACAACTTGAACTCCCTTCTAGGCACCCTGTCTCATAAAAGGGTAAATAAAACAAAAGGCTAAGAAAGTTTTTTTAAACTCATAAACCCTTAGATTCAGACTCACTAAAAAGAAAGTGAGATTTAACCACGAGATTATATAAAGTTTATCCTTCCAAATTATATCACCACATCAACAAAGCTCCAGAATAATAATAGTATATTACAACTAAGAGTTGTAAGACACAGATTCAGTTTTATAAGGAGTTTCTAAGGAAACTGAGAGAAAACAAGGGAAAGGGAAAAAGTACCCCTGAGGAAACAGAAGCTCCTGACACCTCAGTTATAGCAAACATTAAAATCAGTTGAACTCCTAGCCAAACAAACCCAAAACCTATCTCAGTTTGTATTAAGTGATGCAGATATATAGGCATGCCCAATGTAAAACAAACTGCAAAACCACAGCTTGCATCTGTGTAAACATCAGAACCAGGTTCTGGTACAGTAGACTTTGGACTTAACAGATAGGGAATTTTAAATCATGATAGTAAGTATACTATGGTTTTAATGGGAAAAGGGTCAACATGCACGATGAGACTGGAAATGTTAGTAGAGAAATAGAGATGCTAAGAATCAAAATAAATTGCTAGGGCATCAGCAGAATGGACATAGTCAAGAAAAGAATTAGTGATCTTGAAAATCTATCAGTAAATCTTCCCAGACCGAAGACAGAGATGAAAGAAAAAGAAGACACAATACCCAGAAACTGTGAGGCTATTTCAAAAAGTACAATATAGGCGTAATGGGAATACTAGAATATTTAAAGAAAGGCTTAGAAGTTTCCAAATTTAACATACCAAGCCACAGATCAAAGAACGCCAAGTAGAATAAATATGAGAGAAACAAACCCTCCACCTATCATAGCATATTCAAACTGCTCGATCTAAACACAAAGAATCCTGAAAGAAATTAATAGGGAAAAAACACTTCACTGACAAAAGAACAACGACAGGATTTTATTGATGTCTCTTGAGAAGCCATGCAAGCAAGAGTAAAAAAAGAAAAACAACCATCAACTTAGAATTTTGTGTTCACAAAATGATCTTTCAAAAATGAAGGAGAAATAAAGACTTTCTTGACAAACAAAAACTGAAGGCAGTTGCACAGCAAGGCTTTGTAATAAGAAGGCAAATGATAGAAATCAGAAACTCAGGCCAATATAAAGAAATTAGAGAAAGAATAAGTGAAGGTAAAAAAGCATTTTATTTTTCTTACTCTTACATAGTCTACTAAAAGTTTACTTGAAGTAATAGCAACTGTATTTGGTGATTATAGCTTCTGGATCAGTGAAATGAATGACTATACTACTCTAAGGGGGAAATTAAGTGAAAAATTCACAATACCCTGTTATCTTGTAACAAGATAACTGCACTACCCACAAGTCAGTGTATTCTTGAAAGCAGACTTGGTTAAAGCAGCTCGAAGTATATATTTCAAATTCAAGGACACTACAAACATTTAAAAAGTAAGAACTGACATGTTAGGAGAAAATGTAAGCATTCAAATGACTCAAAACCAGAGAGAGCAGGAAAGAATTACAGGAAAACAAAAGAAACAGAGAGTAAATGAATGAAAAAAGTTAAATGTGACATGATAATGCAACATTACCAATATAAGCACTTTATATCTGAATGGTCTAAAGATATTAACTCCCTATTAATCTATCAATAGGCATTGATGCTTTTTCTACCATTCACACAAAATTTTTAACTTAGGTACCATTGGGTCTATGTAAACATAATTCTTAACATAAAATACAAATATTTTTAAAGTTAGTGGTCTCAAAAGAAAATATTGATAAAATCTGTAAGTGGCAGAAATTTAAATATAAAAGCATCCCAGAAAGAAGAACATTTATGTATATCACATAAAATTGCCATTTACTTTTTACAAGACTGCCACAGACACATGAAGTTGTGTCCGGGCTTCCTCACTGGATCCACATGCTGACTGGCCACACTGAACGGAGAGGGCTGAGAACCGGCAGGCTGGCTCTGCACTTGCACAGCTGGTGAAGGTGGCACAGGAGTGTTCTGTGAAGAAGCACAGTGGTGAGTTTTGAGATGACACTGAAAACCATCCTCTCTTCTAGTCCTTGACTACACTGTTTATGCGTCCCTAATGTGACATTGACCTTTGAGGCTTTAACATTTATTTTTTAAAAATTCTTTAAAAGGATAACTATTTTTATGAAGATATTTAGGAAGTGATATTTTTTATTTCATTACAAACGAGAGATAAAACTACACTGTTGTAAATGTTATAAAATACAAGTTTTTAGAATTAAGGTTTTTAATATTAAAAATTAGGCAGGAACAGTTATAGATTCAAGAGAAATAAATCTGCTATAATTGCACCCATTTATTTAAGCATATTCTTTACAAGACCAAGTCAACAGCAAACTAGCAGTTTTTCAAAATATTAACTCTATAATTCTTTTAAGATCGTTTAATGAATATAAACGAAAGTATAGTACAGCAAAGATGCCAGCTGTTCAATGTAATGTAACCTTAAGTAGAATGTTGTACATACTATTTTGCAGGTATTTTAACTGTCAACTTTAGTCTTTACAGTTGCTCAGTTATAGCTTGTGAAGGATAATCCACATGGAAGAATTCTAATTGTAGGTACAAGTCTCTTAAGTTATATTACGTTTTCCTCCTATAACCCATCCCTTTTACTGAGGAAAACACATAAGGAAATAATTATAATGGAGTCTGAAACAATTTGAGGCAACACATTTTCTTCAAAGCCTTAACTCAGATTTTCATTCATAACATACAAGGGAAAAACAGTACTGAAATTCCCAAAGAAACAGTAACACAATATTCTCAAAATACTGTTGAAAAATTGATAAAGCTCTCAGATCAAAACTCTCAGTAGTTAAAAAATAGACAAATCACAAACATGTACTATAGCATCCAAATGAAAAAATAATAAAACACTGAATGAAAAGTTCTTATAAGAAATGTGAAGCCACAGATCTTTCGAGTTCTAAGGAAAAAAAAATCTACTTTTGGGATGAGACTAAACTTGTTTCTATACTGAGTCCTCAACTTAATATTTTACAATATTGTTAGTGAGAAAACACAGCACGTGGAACAACCCAGGCACTAGGGGTCACACTGTTGTCCTGGAGAGGATGTGGACTTTCCTGCTTAACAGAAATGACCTCAGAATTTTCAATTGCCTTTTGACTAGCAGTGTGACCTTGAGCAAGCTACTCAACCTCTCTGATTCTGTTACCTCATTGAAAAACTTGTGAGATGATGGTAATACTGGAGAAAACTATAAAGAACCTAGTTCTAGATTCTCCATAAATGACAATTGTTACTATTATAATGCTGTTAGTGAAGTGTAGAAGTATTATTATTTTGGAGGACAGATAATTGAACTGACTGTGTTAAAATACCCCATGATTCCATTATTTAGTTTTCTATGTGGCACTAATAAGAGTTAGACCATGAAAAAAGGACTAGGATGTAGATTTGTTAACACTTATCAAATAAAATTAACTTACAAAATAATGCCAACATAGCCAATAAAGTACTTAATTTAAATGGTAATGGTATAGGGAAACAGATTCATTCTGAGGGAATTTGATACCTCTGACAAAATCATCCTGTCTGGATAGTTGTAACCTGTCCCTCTTCAGTATTTGTATTTGGCTGAATCCGATCCTCTCACTTACTAGAATCTCCTATATTTTTTGTGCAGTATTTGTATTTCAAGGAAACAATTTGTGTATTGTTTTGATAGTTTGATTTCTAATGTTCCCTCCTTTCTCTCTGACCCCTGTTTACAGCTTGCTTTCTCACTACCAATTTTTTTTTAAAGACTTATTTATTTATGCATACGGGAGCTGGGGTGCAGGTCAGAGGAGGTGTGGGGGGTGGTGAGAGGAGTCACCAGAGACAATGGCTGTGGTTTGCTTCACAGTGCAGAGCTTAACCCATTGCGCCACCAGGGAGGCCCCTCTCACTACCAATCTTTATGGCTTTAAGGATTCACAGGTGAATGATTTTCAGGCCCATGTTTCCAGTATAACTTGTATTGATAGATACATGTCGTTGTTTCCCTATACCATTACCATTTAAATTAAGTACTTTATTGGCTATGTTGGCATTATTTTGTAAGTGTTAACAAATCTACATCCTAGTCCTTTTTTCATGGTCTAACTCTTATTAGTGCCACATAGAAAACTAAATAATGGAATCATGGGGTATTTTAACACTAATTAGTATTCGGTATGTAGTCAGAATGAGTGAAGTCGTGGATCATAACTTGACTAAACTGCTCAAAAAATATTTTAAGATAAACAAGGTACACTGGACAAGAACTGAAAGATCATATTGTTAGTTGTGATTGGTACTGTGGAAATACACACACACACACACTTAAATATTAGAGAAGTATATACTGTAGTATCTACTGATAAAAAGAAATAATGTTTGGGATTTCTATAAAGCACACCAGGGTGAAATAATGGTGGCAGGGGACAAATGAAACTAGAAAGGCAAAACGGTAATAGTATCTGAACTAGGTGATAGGTAGATTGGGGGCTTATTGCCTCAATTTTAGTGTATGTTTGAAAAATTTACAAAAAAGAAACAAATGACAACCAAGTAAATTAGACACGACTAAGTATATCAGTGAAAAGAATTAAAAGTATTTATAGAATGTATCAAATGAGAAATTACGTGACTCATATTAATAGCTTCAAGTTTCCTACAATGATTAAAAACCACACACTTCTTTCAACAAATTTTTTAAAAACAGGTTGTATCATATTGACTGTAAATTAATATTTTAAGAATTATGTTTTCCACAAAAAATCAGAACTGTTCCTCTTAGGATGTAAAGGTTTACTTTTTGAACATTATTGTTTACTGTGACTTACCAGATCAATAACCATAAGTGTTATTAACAAAAGTTAATGTAAAAGTAAGTTTCAATGTGGTATTTTTCAGAATGATGAAGTTCTTGAGGCATATTCTTTATCACAGTTCTAAGTAATACAGCACTGTATGTGAGTAATGCAGCAGTTTTACTCTTGACAAAGACATTTCTGTTTTTGTTAAAATAAGAAATTAAATTGCTTTCCTTTATCACCTTTTCAAGTGAATTATGGTTGAAAATTCTAGATTACAGATAACCTTCTGATATAACACTCTAGATTTGAGGCTTTTAAATCTTTATTTCCTTATTAAGATTAAATTTTGAGGGCCCTCCCTGGTGGCGCAGTGGGTTAAGCAACACTCTATGAAGCAAACCGCGCCACTGCAGCACGAGTTCGATCCCTGCCTCTGGCTGGGGAGGTGACCTACATGACGCAGCAGACCTCTCCTTCCTGGCCCGCTACTCCTCTCAGCAGTGTGTTTCAGTCCATCTGCCTGTTCTGCCCCCTGCTCTGTCTGGTGGATTCTCTCACCTCCCTGCACCTCCGGCCTGTACCCCAGTGCTTGTATGCATAAATAAATAAATTAAAAAAAAAAGTTTTGAAAAGCTGAGAAAGTACAATTTAAACATTTCAATTTTGTTGGAAAAACTACAAAGGAATTACCTGTTGGTCCCCAAATAAATTCTTTACTAAATATAATGATACATTGGGTACAATTCTAGCTATATACTTTGAATGCCACTTATAAAATTAGATGACCAGATACTGTGACACTGCTGGACTAACTGAAGGAACCTGGAAAGAGTATTCTGAAAAAGAAGTATGTAATGACAGATACTCTCAAATTCTTGTAGAGAACAAATACTAGATTTATAAGAAATGTGATAATAGAGGCTCTTATACTTAATCTCAATGTACAGATTTCTAGATAATAGAATTAACACATAGTAGAAATCACAGGAAAATAGATCTTTGTGAGTGTGAGAGTTACTGGAATTCTTAAAAGTAAAGGCTTTAGACAAGATAATATCTAAAGCTCTTTTTGCACTAACACTCCTTCATTTTCTTAAAACTACCAAGTTTTTCTTTTTTGGTTAAATACAAATCTAAGCTAAGAACACATTGAAAGGAAAGCAAAAAAACCTATGCTTAATGATAATACATCTTTAATTTTTACATTGTGCAACTAGCTACCAAACGCTGAAATGCTTTCTTGCTGTGCTTGTTGCAATAATCTTCTATGGCTGTGGTGAAATGCTGCCCCCTGGAGGCTGCAAAGGAGCTTCCTGAAGCTCTAGTGGCCGCTGGCTTCTGGTGAGCCACAGCAGGTGTCAACGGATTGTAAAGAGATGTGAATCAGCTTTCATCTTACATGCTCCTGAAAAAACTCGAAGTCTTTAGGTAATTGTTTTTATGTGACAATCTAGTTTTGTATCGCTCAGGAAGAGTGGGAGAAGGCAGGGCTTTCAGAAACAGTATCCTATGCACTTTAACCTGCACACAGTTTAAAAAGGAGCAGATAAAAAGAAATTTGCCTCAAAGTAGATAAGATTTATGTTGTATTTAATAAACTACCCAGCTAAATAAACTTAAATATAATATCTATAGTTATATTTAGTTTCATATATATTTTCCTCCTCATTGTTAATTTTTTCTATAATAAAATACAACTGATTACTGGGAGAAGAACAAAATCAAGGAATGAAAAATGGGACTAGGAAGGATTACCTGTTGACATTCTCAGCAGGGACATTGCCCTGTGGACTTTCCAGCCCTAAGCATTCTGCAAGTCTAGATGTTCATTCTTGGGGTACTAGGTGCCTCCTTAAAAACCTCCGACCCATTGAAATGGTGGAAATAACAAGGTTTGGCTAAAAAATCACATTTCAAATCCTCTCATCCACCCCTTGAAGGTACATATTCAAATAGTATGTTATATAAAAATGGTGTTAGACCACGGTCTAAAATAAAATTTTAGGAGTATGAAAAAAACTAAAATAATGTGGGTAATAATGGAAGTGGTTTCTATTGGCAGGCTCTTACCAAGGCTCACAGCCTACCCTTCAGAGGAACTTAACACACTATCTGACAGTTGATCTTTTTTCATCCTTTAATGCTTTATCATCTAAAGACAAAACACACCTGGTATCATTATTGAGTGCCTAGATACAAACAGTGGGCACTGTATTATGTGCCATACATAAGAATACTGATTTCTGACTCTCTCAAAGATGTGAGGTACGTTATGTCTCTATTTCCTTGCAAAGTTTTACATTTTGCCAAACAAATACATGTAGCTACTATGTTTTAAATAAACTACATTCTTGGGAAGAATACATAGACATTTAAAACACATTTTTTTAGGCTAGGAATAAAATGCATTACTTCTATAGCTTGAATTAGATATGTTTTAAATATCTAGCTTTAAGGTTTTAAAATTATCATTTGGTGGCACACACACCACCTATAACATCATATTAGATATAAAAGGGCTTTCTAGAAGAAACAAATCCTTTAGAATAGTGGAAATAGTTAAGAGTTACACCCAGATTCAGTTCTGATCACCTTGTATTAGTTGGTGACCTTGGCATCTTAATATCTCATGTCTAACACAGTAATAATAATTTTTACCTATTAGAGCTGATGGAAGATTAAGTAGGAAAATGCATTAGCACAAAGCTCTAGCACAGATCCTAGTGTCAGCACCACTGTCCACTGTTTATTCTGTAGCTATCTTTATTCAATATATTCCCACTGGAAGATTAAGGGCAAAAATTGAGGGTTAATAAGACAATTCAACAGTAATGGAGCTTTGCTCTAATTTGGCTTGGTCTATAACTATCTGGGATTATGAAAGAAGTGAAGAGGAAAATAAGCAGATAATCAACATAAATTGGGAAATTATAAGAAAAATATATAAGAACCCAACTTAATGTTTACTTTACATTAAACCTTGCACTATCTAAAAAAAAAAAAATAGTGCATTTAATGAGTGAAAAGCTCACCAAACTGCATTGTAGTTACTGCCATGTTTATAGCACCCATTAAATGTTCACTCACTTGGGTACTTTGAGATAGTACTAAAACATAAATTAAAATATCATTTCACCCCACCCCAGAGAAGATCTCTCCAGCTCTACCCATTCACATGAAGAAAGAGGCACATATTAAAGAGGTTCTGAGGCAAGTGTCTCTATCCTGCAGCTCCCATTTGCTGCCTGCCCATACCCAGATTTTGCAGCAGCGCTGAATACGGACACAGATCTACTGTCATCACCGTAAACACAGAAGAAAAACCAGAAGACTACTTAGCAGAGCTATCAACAGTCACAGGAGATTCTGGCCATGTTACAGTTCAGAAGGGGAGAGTGAAAGAGAAGTAATTCAGC
This sequence comes from Galemys pyrenaicus, assembly GCA_019455555.1. NCBI lineage: Eukaryota > Metazoa > Chordata > Mammalia > Eulipotyphla > Talpidae > Galemys > Galemys pyrenaicus. The sequence continues at coordinate 3,262,493 of JAGFMF010011911.1, read as the reverse complement.
AAATAAGTGAAGAACTATTATATGTACCCAGAGTTTTAGTGGAAATAGCAAAGACTGTCCTTATGATCTTTACAAGTTGACTGGACCCTCAATTCAGTAACACTAATCCTAGAAAAACACCTTTTTGACTAAGGCATACTGTGGGATAGTATTAAAAAGGTGATAGCAGAACATGACAATAGGAAACACATAATTAAGAATATCGGAGAAGCCGAACCAAACAAAAAAATAACTTTTTCAAAGAATAAAGACAACTAATTCAGTATATAAATGTAACAGGAAGTTCTAACGTGGTTTATCCTTTTAACAAAAGTACTGTGAAAAAAGCCTCAAAAACAGTAATTTCAAAGTTAAATACAGAATTTCCCCTTTTGGACCACTCTTAGCAAACACCCTCCCTGCTCCTGCCAAACTCCAAAAGAGGACCAAGCTTCAGTCTTCTCCAAAAGGTGTTAAGATTGGCAAGTGCTTCTCTTTTGGGTCTACAACACAAAAGAAAGATTCTTTCAACCCTATTCGAAAATGAACAACTGAAGATTCTTCAGTATTCAACATAAAAAGCCTAGAAATATAAAAAAGAGCACCAGACACTGAGTCCACTGGGGAGTGGACATAATGAGCTTTTCGATGGCAGACATGGGAAGACTGTCCATTTCCCCCCAAAGGCATGACACATCAGAATCTTTGTAAGAAGCGTGACTAGCCTTACCTGCGGGACCACGTTCTGTACGTATGTTGGGGGGTGGTGCAGCTTCTGCTGGGCAGCGCTCTCTATTGCTACTTTCGCTACGGTGCTGGGGTCTGCGCCCGCCGGCACAGCCACCATGGTCGCGCTGCAGCCAGCATTGTTGGGGTCGCTGATTGTAACAATTCTGACTCCTACTTTATTTGGAATTCCTGTGACAGTTTCCCTGTCGTTATCCTCTGCTGGTCTCTTTGCAGTTTTGCATTCTGCTGTGCCATTTGTAGACCGAACATCAGACGACAGGGCAGGAGAATGGGACACTCTTGATCCTGAGTGGGGAACTGGTATGATTGGATGCCCCTGTATAACAGAGGTTGTAGAATGCGGTGAGACAACTACACTTGGGCGTTGCTGAGGCACATCTGAATTCAAACTTGAAGCTAGAGGTCCATTAGGCAAATCAGTACCACTAAATTGCTGTGCTGCCATATTTGAAGCTTCCTGTATACTGCTCACAGATGGTGAACCACCCAAAGTTAATATAGGTCCATTAGAAATTCTTTCTAGTTGATCACCTTTGGCAGTATCTTGCTGAATGGCATCTAAAGACCCTTGTGGTTCCATTGGAGATATCTCACCATTTCCTACATGATTGGAAGTTTTGTGATTTGGAATGTTTTTGCTTAAATGTGAACCATCTCCTTTATCAAAATCACAGATTCCATTAACTAGCGGTTTTTTCAAATCACTTTTGATATCCTGCATGTCCACTTGTTCTGAGTTCTGTTTTCCAGATGCTCCATTCTCACCTAGTTCTAACGATGGCCCGTTACTGATTAGTGAGTACTGATTAGCCTCACTTTGAAGTTTCCCTGAGTTTGAAGGAGGTAGACTTGAGTCACTGTACTTTCTCCCATTTACAAGACTTCCCACCTGCATTTCATTTTCCTTTGTATCCCCATTGCTGGTGTTTGTGGTTCCTTGTCGGCAGGACGGGTTCTCCATGACTTCAATTTTACGTTCATGAACATGTAAACCTGTTGCTTCTTTTGCTTCCTCCTCCTTTTGGCAAATTATTTTATCACCTTTGAATGGGGGAGTAGCAGTAGTACACGATGATTGTCCAGCTGGAGACGCTTGAGTGGCTGGAAGTGTTTGCACCTGAAGCCCAACTCCTGTCTGCGTTCCGCTCATGGTGATTCCTGCTGGAGCAATGAGCTGAGTTGCATTTCCCTGACTCACAGTTGCAGTTGCAAAACTTGTATTTGGCACAACAGTTATGGTTACCTGGTTGCCAGAAGTCCCTTGGAAAATGGTTGCTGGGCTATTTGAGATCAGTGGGCCTGGCAATATCTGTAAGTTCGAGATGGGCACGGTTTGCACCCCCCCAGTGGGTGGCATTGCACTTTGGACCAACTGAACATTTTGCTGCCCAACCAATAGCTGCTGAGCTGGAGTCTGTCCCTGCACTCCAAAACCTGCTGCTTGGTTATTAGCCACCTGGTAGACCACCTGGGGGCTAGGGGCTCTTGCATTATTAGGGGGAGGAATCTGTGGAGCCGGGAGAATAAGCTTACCCCCTGGAGTTGAAGGCCCACGCTTTGGAAGCAGCAACTGTTTTATCAGACTTGACTCACCAGAAGCAGGCTGACCAACTCCTGCATTTGCTTGCTGTTGCTGAACTTGCATCTGTACTTGTGGTGACTGTGGAACTTGTACTTGTACCTGTTGTGGTGGGGGTGCTGGTGAATGCTGCTGCTGTTGCTGCCTTTTCACAGAAAGCATTTGACTGACAGTAGGAGGTGGTCCCTGTGATTGAGGAGTGGAAGAAGATGACATGGCAGTAGGGACTTGGTTATTAGTAGCCGGGACAGGTGATGGTGAGGAAGAGGGAGTTATGTTTGTTTGTCCAGTCAGCTGAACTGTCTGACCAGTCGGAAGAGCTGCTGGATTAGCAAGAACAATTTGGTGAATGGCTGGTGCGTAAGTTTGACCTTGTTGAGCTGGCTGGCTTACAATCACTACACTTTGTTGGGCTGGCTGCTGTGGTTGTTGAATCGGCTGTTGTACCACTGTTGACGAGACTTGCTGAGAAGGGAGAGGTTTTGGTGCAATATTCTGAAACCCTACCCTTGAGGGCTGTGGGCTTGGGACACCGGCGATGGTAACCATTTGTCCCGTAGCTACCTGAAAATTCTGTACTGAAGTTGCAGAGACAATATTGGATGCAGATGTTGTTACATATTGTGGGGGTGCTATGATAACAGTGTCTTGTGGCTGGCTACCAGCTGATGTCTGTTGAGATGAAGTTTGCACAGGTTGGGGTGATGTGGTGATTAACTGCTGACCCTGTGAAACTGTAGAAGTACATGCTGGTATGTTCTGTACCCTGCCAAATATATGACTCTGCGGGACAGCTTGCTGAATTACCGTAACAGGCGTACCGGAAGGTATCTGTCCTGGTACCACCGTGTGTAATGGAGACTGTTGTGGGATTACAGATGGGTGGTGAAGCAATGTCTGGGAACTGACGACTGTAACAGGCTGTGGCCCTGTACTGTGGTTCTGAACCCCAGAACTCGGTGCAGCTCCTCCCACAGCAATGCTAACAGGAACTGCTGTCTGGGGTATAGAATTCTGGATTACTGTTGCCTTAACAACTTCACAAGGAATTGGAGCTTTATTTTGAATGACAGTCACTGGAGCATTTTGCTGCTGGTGGGTATGAACTGAAGGATTTGGTGGAATTCTTGAAACAGTCTGTGCCACAGTATGAACACCTTGTACTGGAAAAGACATTTGTGTTGCAGTCAAATTTGAAGGTTGGTTGTTAATAGTCCTCTGAAAATGGTTTTGTGGTCCATGAGGGATTCCTAAAAATATGAATGAAAAGTCAATTCATAAAGAAATGACCCAAAAGGTATGGGCAGTATTTCTTAAATATGGAAGTTTAAAGAAATTAACAACTACCACTTTGCACCACAGGAATACAATAGAAGAGAATGCGACTAGAATAACAAATATTACACATTTTAAATGTATGTGACACACATTTTCACTTAGTTTTATCTTTAATCTTTACAACACAAGAAAGATTGGTACCTGCAGATGAAGGACTTGGAGCTACATCAGGAACAGAATCAACACGAACGACAGGAGTAGAAACTGGTTGCTGCTGATAGTACATTTGAATGGGAAGTGGTATGGCCCTCCTCTTCACTCCAACGACATGAATATGTGCCTGCCCACTGCTACTGGAATCCTCCACTCTCTTCACGGTGTGATTCGGAAAGACTGTTCTGTAAAGCACACATAGGCACTCAGTTTGGGTGACTACACACTAGCAAAAGATGCTGATGTCACGTAAAACCTGTATTATTGGTACAGCAGCAATATATTCACTACAACTTATGTATGAACCAGTATGATAAAGTCACATTTGCAAGGGTGGGAAGCAAAGAAAATTATAAAAGATCAATTTTCTGACTTTAAAACATTAACATTGTTGTTGGGTTTTAAACACATTGACTGCATACAAATTACAAAAAAAGCTGCATGGAGGCAATGTCACACTTTATGAACTCTGCAGAATATCAAAAAACCTTGATAAATCTGAAGATAGTAATAGTTACAGGGTAATATTAGAGATTAAGATGGGCTAAAGTAAGTCTGTAACATATATAAGTAGGTGGGGAAAAAGTTAACTAAATCTCTTCCTTCTTTTCTTTGACAAACTTCCTAATGTTCAAACACAAACATAATCTAGATAAAGAGGCGTGACAAGTCAGATAAATTAACTTTAAGAACTGTGTGTCTTACCTAAGACATTTATAAAATCCAGTTGATGTTAGGATCCCACCACGAGCTAATTTACTGCAAGTTGAAAGGTACTCAGAATACATTTCTGCTCGAGAGACAGAACAATCTGAATTTACTTCAAAATGAGCATTTAACCTAAATGAGAAAAAAAAATGGCATTAGAAAATGTACTATAGGAGACTGCATATTTAAATATACTGAAACCCTTTTTTTTTGTTTGTTTGTTTTTTTAAAGATTTATTTATTTATGCATACAAGAGCTGGGGTTACAGGCCAGAGGTGCGAGGGGTGGTGAGAAGATTCACCAGACAGAGCGGGGAGCAGAACAGGCAGACTGATTGAAACACACTGCTGAGGGGAGCAGTGGGTCAGGCAGGAGAGGTCTGTTGTGCCATGTGGGTCCCCTCCCTGGCCGGCGGCAGGGATTGAACTCGTGCTACAGTGGCTGCGGTTTGCTTCATAGTGCGTTGCTTAACCCGCTGCACCACCAGGGAAGCCCCACTGAAACCCTTTTGAAGGCAGTATTATAAACTAATAATTAGGCCTATTAATCAAATTGCACTCATGTCATTAGAAAACCCACAGAATTTAGAATCAGATAAAAAGAGTAAACTAATCAAGCTTACTTTAGTATAAAAAGTCATCAACAATAGATATAAAAACTGTTTCACAAAGTGGGTGGGTTTGAGGGCGTGGGCTGTGTGCAAGAAATATTCTACAATAAACAGTTTTATTCACTACATGTCCACTCAGGTTCCTATTTTATAGTAATGAAAATATAAGAGATGTCCCCAGGCTACTTCTATGTGAGATATGGAAAATGGAGGGAGAGAGAATTAAACTGTTCTTACATCAAATTATTTGAGAAAAAACTGCCTAAGCTTTACAACTAGTCCCTTGAAAAAGCAATACTTCCCATGCTGAACACTCACATTACCCCATCTGGATGCTTCTATTCTTAATCCATTACAAACTAACTCAAAACTTCAGCTTGTCTTTGTCACAAAGTAATTTCCATCTGTAAGTTGAGAGTGGAGGCCTTATCATTCTTAAGAGTGCTTGCTGGGACTTACTATCTCCATAACAGGCCAACTTAATGCTGCTTATCTTATAAAGTGAACCAAATAATAATTTTTAAATAATTGCAAAGCAATCCTCTCCTCCTGACCTAGAACTGGCAGAAATATACAAATGGAATTATATACCGAGTCTAGACCTAACAGCCATACATTTTATAGGATGTAGAAGGATGTGGTACACACTTTTCAAAAGTTTCACAATCCTTTTGTACTGAATTTTCAAAAAGAAAACGTTTTCTTGTTTCAAACGTAAGATATTAATTTCTCATTTCCAAATATTATTGAAGTGATTCATCAAAAGTTTAAAGTGTTAAGGTATAAAAATATATAACATGAGGGAAAAGGTGGAAATTAGTGATATTTAAAAACTATTAAAGCAAAGTAGAAAAGTCTAGAAAGGCAGATCTTGTCCCAAGACTGCCAGCCTGTGTCTATGCACACACCTCCTTTTCCTTAATAAGCCTGCCCTTTTAAAGCTGGGGGATAAAAAAAGGTCTAGAGAACAAAGACATGATATGCTATAGGAACAAAGATATGAAAGTACCAAAAGTAAGGAATATAGGGTGACAGGAGCACAAAATGGGAGACAAATAATGTTAAAAATGGAAGACAAGGGATCAAGAACATTTTAAAGTAATGTTTAGCACTGGAAAGTGATTTTATATTTCACTCTGCTAATACGGTAAGAATTTAAGTTAAAATTCACAAGTACAGCTATCCATGACAAAATTAAATTTAAACAAGTCTACATTTTTTTTTCAGTAAGTGGTTAAGAAATGACTATTCAGTCTTCACAAAAAAATTTTATAAGTTGTTTATTTCAAAGTAGACACACTGACTATTCTATCATATAACTTAGTTTTTCCTTCTCAGAAAAAGGTAAATTACCAATGACAAAGAACTTTTGCTCTCGAAGAAAGAGAAGGGACAGTTAATAAAAAAACAGGGTTTATTTTCTTAAAGTCAGTGCAATTAAATTTTAATAAAACATTAAGTAAACACATCTGTGTTTGCTTGGGCAGCAGACAGAGTAAAACTGGAAAGACACAAAAAGGATCATCATGGCCCCTGCACAAGGATGACGTGCGTATTTTTACCACACTTGAGGGGAGAAATCTTACACTGTCAAAAAATTAACAAGGATGTAAAACAATGGTACTTCATTAAAAAAAAAAAGGAAAAAAATTAATAAACAAGTGAATATTTTAACAAAAGCTACAATCTGTCAAAGCTTATTTTCTACAAAGTCAAAGATGATATTTAACACAAATTTTACTCTGAACAGAAGTTAAATGGTGTGATTTAATTAAGTTCAAATCAAAGACTTTTAATTGTGAAGCTTCTAATGAGTATTTTTCTTTCAAGTTATTCCAAAACATAGATGAAGTGATTTTATACTGTCCTTTCTTTGTACAAATGGTATTATACTCTAACTAAAAAGAAATACAGAACAAAACATCCTGGATGATGGCTGAAATACATTTCCTTTTTCTTTTGCTTTATTCTTCTCAAGGATAAAGCCTTAATAGAAAGAAGCCACTTACCACTGACAAGCAAACTTCTCACTATCTATTTCCACTATTCCTGGAGGTGGAGCCACATGCTGTGCTACGACTGCTCTGGAAGCTGAATGGAAAAATACATTAGCTACACCATTTAAAAACTTAGTCACTCTAGGCCATATTTAATTCGTAGATACTAAACCCATTAATATTAACAGTATCTTTTAAAAGGGTATGTAAACATAAAAATATACATGTTTGAGAAAGAAATGTAAAATGAAGTATATATTTTATCTCAGCTGCTTTATAGGAACTATTTTTTCACTTCACAAGCATTCAGACTATAACAATGAGCTACATGGTTAATATAAACTCTACACTTCTCATGGGTCAGAAAATATAAAAACTTTACATCTACTACCTTATTTAATTTCTTCTGTAAGGTGGTTAAAGATAGGAAATTGAGATTCAAAGTGATTAAAATCACTAGTCCAAGATCACACAGCTCAACACACCAGTAAAAGTATCTCTCAGTTTAGTTACAAAAGCTATTATATCAGAAAAAGTAACTTGCTTGAAAATTTAAAAGATTAGCATTTACTCTTCAACTGTCATATAGCAAATCTCTGGGATAAGATTAACAAAGACTGAACTAATTTCAAGTTCCACATTCAAAGGGTTTTGTATAAATTACTGTTGAGAAGGAAAAAAAATCTGTTGTAATAAGAGTTTTAAAGGATACTTATTGTTTCAAGAGCAGCAAGATGGTTGTGTAAAATGGACAGGATGGTAACTCCAACATACAAATTTCTGAGCTTTCACTTATGACATTTTAAAACAATTCAAGGTCCATAAATAAAGTAAATTATCTATTTTCTTATAAGTTGAACTTATGGAAAATATGACTTAGTCATATTATAAGTTACAAATGAGAACTTTACATTTTGCAGATAAAATTAAAAATACTGTTTTCACCACTGAATCAGTGTTTTACAGTTTTCTAACTTATAAAGTATACCAATTTTTTTCAAATGACATTTTAGCAAAACTTCTTAGAACCCTCAAACTGAACAAATAGATTACTGAAGCAGTGGGGCTAGAATTGCTCCCTAGTACAGCCAAATCTGTGAATTACCCAAAGCAGTCATGACCTAGAATGAGGCCCAAGGCTCTCACTAAGATGACAGCTTATTCAACCACTAAAGGAACATTTACTCTGTACCATGTCATTTATATTATTTGCTTTTATTTTATTTATAGGTCTAAATTTTATTATCCCCATTTTGCAGGTGAAAAGAACTAAATTCACAGAGAAACACATGATGGAGACAGCAAGCTCAGTGGGCTAGAAAGCTCTCTTTTAGCAATACTGGAGTTGAATCCAGGTCTGCCACATTTCTGGGTGCATACTGGGATATGCCACTTCTTAATAGAACATAATGATCAACCAAAATTAACTTCCTGGTGCAATCCCAGCCTGTATTTTCTTCTTCATTTTTTGGTAATGACTCTGTTACAAAAAATACCTTCCAGTGCCTGAACTATGTAGAAATTTTCTTCCCTTTTCTTCATCAACTATGCTATGATCAAATGTACCACATTCAGAATGAAAATCTCCTGAATCAATCAACAATCAACTACATAAAACATTATAAACTGCCTTGAAATTATGAGACTTTACAAACAATTCATAAATAATAACATGCAGCCATACATAATTATGAATATAAACTGGAAATATATAACTATTATAAAAGTGGCTACAAACTAAAAAGCATTACCTTCAGGGTACCCAGAGATATTCCAAAAATTACAAAAGTATCTAAAGAAAATGATTTCCAGATACTCAACTTTGATAGATTCCTTCCTTTAAATGCTTTGTTGACTTATCATCATCTCTTTGATAAATGTTCTTTATGCATTTTTGAACTCTTACCCTTTATCAAATAGTAGATTATGCCTGAATACCTGACTCTAGTCAGAGAGGCTATTTCCAGAGTTCCACTGCTCACTAGCTGGGTAACCATGGGCAAGTTACCTAACTGTCTGTCTGTAAAATAGGAAGAAGTAACAGCATGCTAACCTCATACATGAGGAGAAGAGCAGTATGTATGTATCTAAGTTACTCAATGTCTGGCACAAAGTAAGTTCTACATAAATGTGAGCCATCATCATCATTATTGTTGCTGTTACTATTATGTAAAAAGCTTCTGGAACACCAAAGGAAGACTTAGAAATTTTAGTGTTCACAAAGACTATCTTAAGGCTTATCCAAATTTTGTATATTATAAGAAAGGGCAAAATCAGGCATTAGAAATGGGCATTCTGACCCTTTGGTGTGTTTTGAATTTAGATTTATTACAGAATGATAATAATTTCTGCTTAATGTCCTTTCCTCCTCTCTCTCAACTACTGTGAAAGGGGACATTACATCTGAGACAGAATCTTGTGTTAAGTAAAACACAGAGATTATTTTAAAGAAATAATTGAAGATGGTAGCATCTATTTCATTCAGGTGACAAACTCATGGTAAATTTAACTATCTCAGAATTTGAAAATAAGTAATGTGTCACAGGAAAACATATTAACATTGAAAAATAAAGTTGGTTTTTTCCCCCTTAGAAACAGAAAAGCTGATTAAGGATAATATTTGATTATAAAAACTATCAGTCACGTGGCAGACATTTTCTACACTTTAGTAAGCTAAATCGCAAGCCAAGACTTTGACAAAAATATATTAAAAGCACTGCATCAAAAAATACTTTATTGGTTTTGAAATAAACAAGTATTCCAATATTCCTAAACCAGTGGGCCCCAAAGGATAATCCCCTGACCCACATCATCTGTTAGCTCATGGAACTTCGCAGAAATGAAAACCATCAGTAGCCCCCTGCAGCCCACTGGAGCCCACCAGAGGACTCTGACACACCCTAAACTTTGAGAACCACTGTGCTTATACTTCTTGAATGTAAAATATGAATCTAAAGAAAAAGGACAGCATGTATGAGCTAGTCATATCTTGCTAATATCTTTTGATGTATTTTCAATAAATTTAAAATGTCTAATGACTCAGCAACAATACATTTACAAGTTGAGTAACTGTTAATATGGAGAAAACAAGTTGTGAAAGATCATTAAATATAATTTTAAAGAATTTCAAAGAATTTATGTTCTACCTTTTCTGTTCATTGTTATGGATTGAACTTTTCAACTAATATTTATAAAAAGGAAAGAAGAAATAAAGTTGATACTGTACCCAATTTTAATCTATTTTATCAAATAGATTTTATCAAATAAGTAATTAGACACACTGGATTAGTTTTTTCCAGAGACGTAGGAGGAAAAGCTTCATCTATCTCACTGAAAGATATACTTCAATAATTTTACTTTTTATTTAATAATTACTTAGAAAAGTTATAACGTATTTACTATTGTTTGATGTACTGTTTATTACTAACATTTATAATAAAATTCATCCTTAAATACCTAGAGCTTTAGTAGCAGGGAATTGAAAAACTAAGTTTAAAATGTCTACACTGATAGGGTAATGAACATGAGTTCAAGGACAAAGCAGATGGTAATATTTAAAAAACAATGATGGCATCAAAATTCTATTGGACACAAAATGTGTAACTTATGTTTTAAAATGGGAATTTAGTATGTATAAAACATATTATTTGTGACTTTTTAAATTATGATGAACTAATTTAAAGAAAAAAAGATTTATTTTATTTTTGCATACAAGAAGTGGGCTATAGGCCAGAAATAAAGGGAAGTGAGAGGATTCACTAGAGACAGAGTGGGGAGCAGAACAGGCAGATCTACTGAAACTGCTGAGGGGAGCAACAGGCAAGACAGGAGAGGTCTGCAGCACTATATGGGTCAGCTCTCTGGCTGGGGATCAAACTTTCTTTGCAGTGGCTGCTGATAGCTTCACAGTGCTAAGACATAATCCCTCGCACCACCAGGGAGGTCTCTATGATGAACTAACTTATCAATCTAAAAATGGATGAAAGGTTATACACGTTTTCATTAGGGAAAGTTGAGTAAAAAAGTTCGAAGATGTCCATTTCATAAGAAAGCAAAATGGGGGTGAGAGAATGGAAGTCAAATAGTGATAATCAAATTAAATAAAGTAATATAATTAAATCTAACAAATATTAAGAATTGTCATTTATGATGAACAAACAATAAAATGTCAACCAGCTCAAACATTATCTTTTCGGTCCTTAAGAGAACTCTACTCACTCATATTAGTAAGTTACTATATATGAGAACAACCACAAACTTTTAGTAGGTAATTGTCCATTTGAGACAATTTTTTTGGAGAATGGGTTCATTTGTTAAGGACACAGGTCAATGATAAGCAAAAAAGAGTAGCTTTTACTAAAATTACCTTTGAATATTCTTCAAATGACCCTTCTAGTTCAGTATATCACTGAAAACTTATTAATTCTTCTCTTTGTTAGACATAGATTCTCTATGTCTCTCTTCTTCAGCAGCTTCTTTGAAGATAAGAAATAACCTCAACACCCCACTTAAACTGGCAAGTTTCACTCCTTTGTGTGGTTGAGAAATTTCTGACAATTGATTCCCCAATATGCATGGCTCTGCAATATTTATTGTCTGTGGGTGAAAGCTCATTGCATAGAATAGTAGTCAAAATTATGCATTTTTTCATATCTTCAATTATTTGTCCAGTTTTGTTAGTTCAATTCAAGTAAGTTAAAATGCACATATGAATTGACTCTACCCTGTACTTCAGAACTAAGTGGCAATCCATGTGATGCATGTTACATACTTTGCATAAAATATATGATTTGATACTGAAGTAGAAGGGAAAAATGGGACCATGATTAAAGTAATGGGAGAGAAAATACCAGACAGATATGAAGAGAGTGTGAACTGAGCCATGAGCACGGGTAGCCAAAGAGACAGGATATTAAGGAAGAATCTCCAAGGTTTGGTGATTAAATGGAAGTGGCAGTTAAAAGATTAAGGAGAAAGAGGTTTTTATTTTAAAGGTAGTGAGGGAGGTTGAGAAAGATCTAACTGTATTTGTAGGTTGGGAGTAAGAAACAAGTAAAGAAAGAGACATAAAATACAGGAATGAAGAAATGGGTAAGACTGATATTCAGAGCAAAAATTCAAAGCAAGTTAACATCTTTCTGAGACGAGGGGAAACTGAAGGAAATTAAGTTCAGATCCGAATGAGTCTGTAAGTACAGGGGCAAGAAGCTGACAAAATTCATGTCATCAACCTCCATATTGAAATGGAAAGATCAATTGAGAAAATGACCATCTTCCATTAAAAAGATACAAGAAAAAGAATTCTCTTGGGAACTGCAGTAGGTGGAAAAGCAGGTGAAGTGAAAGCAATCTACGAAAAGCTAGGCTTGCTAAAATATGACTCATGAGTTAGGAGTAAGAAATCTAAGAACTGAAGACAATGACGGCATCAGAAAGTCCTGAATCCTAACTGAAAGTATTTTAGTAAAAGAGAACTGACCCATGGAACCCAGGAAGGTGCTCAAGTGCAAATGAACAAGCTTATACATATGTTCCCAGGCCTGATTCTAGGCTCAGATTCCAGGCTTGGTTCAAGATTTAAAGTATTATGTATTCTGACGATCACCTTAGAATTGTAAGATAATATATGATTGATCTATTCCTAGTACATCAATTCATATGAGCAAATTACAAATAAGAAGCTCATTGGGGAGCTGCTTACTGATTTCACATACCTCACGCTCCCCTTACCCTCTCCACTCCACTTCACTATTATACCATCCTTCCTCTTTGCTCACCTAGAACCTGCTTCTTTTGTATAGTATCAAAGAAACTGCCTACTCAAGCTCTCCTTTAGTATAAATATCAGTTCCCCATGAAAACTTATTTAAATGTACCCTTAACAGTCAATCTTATATATCAATAACCAAACTGAAAAAGATCATGTAAAAACACTAACCTGGGGTAGATGCTACATGGGTCTGGGTTTGGACTTGCTCTACAGCTTGCGGCCTAATTTCAGATAAAATTTGATGACTGGAACTTGGATGTTCAACGAGTTTTACTGCAGCTAGAGCATCAGGACCAAACATCTGAATATCCATAGATACCAGACACACTAACATATCTAAAATGAAATAAAAATCAAGTTATTAATATACAAGCGTATAAAAACAACAAAAACACATGCTATACAAAATACTGTTTCTCAAATTGCAAGCCCAAGCATCACTGTACATAAGACTTATTTGTGGATCTTTTAAAAAGATTTGTAGGTTCAATGTCTGAAAACTGACTTAAAAGCCATGGAGAGAGGGTTAAAAATCTTTCTTTTCAAAGAGCTTTCCAAGTGATTCCGATGTATGGATTTAGAAACCACTGATATATGGAAAGTGGCATTTTAACTTCTCAGTAATAATACTCTTCAAACCAAATTTTTACTAACTCTGCTTTTAGCATTTCTAGCAAAGAAAGAAATTATTTGAATCTGAAATTATTTAAGCTGAGTAAAATGCCAACATGACATGCTTTAGTATGTTTAAAACTGACAACCCACACTAAGGTAAATGAACTGATTTTAGAATACTATCAGCAAGGTTTAGGAAAAGAAGGAAGTTTGTTTTATTTAGCTTTAGTTGCTTGATAATAGCAGCTGTGCAACAAACAGAAAGACCTATTTTCCATAGTCACACACAGAAGTTATATTGATTTCAATTTTGATATACAGTAAAAGAAATAAAGAGAAGGAACAGAGATCACAAGTGGCCACAAACATCCTGATCTCTATATGACAGAAATTTCTTGATCATCTAAAGCAGGTAAAAAAGAATAAAGCAAAGCAGGGTGTTTGAAAGGTAAAGCCTCCTCTGAAGGGAAATGAAACAGTAAATCTTAATTATTGTGATTTTTGTATAACAACATATTACACTTTCTTCAATAAAGAAAATAACAAATATTTCTCTGTTTCAGTCTTACCTATGCTCTTTTCCACCTTTGCAATTTTTGTACAAGCAACATCTCCCATTTCTGTAAGCATATATAGCACCTCGAGTGTTGAGATTACAAGCAGCACATCAGGTAAAGTGAGATGACAAATGATCTCTTTGTATGAGTCCTGATCAACATATTCACAAATCAAAACACCATTATCTTCTGCTTTGCAAAGGTTTCCCAGAATTTCCATGCCTGTAAAGCAACACAAATGTATCTTTTAACAGATTATAAAAGTTTGCACACTTAACATGAAGAGAGACGTAAGTGAGCACTCACCCCTCATTTTTAAAAATCTATCCCTTGACATTAGGCATTTCGTAACAGTATGAAACATCAGATGAGTAGTTTTAAAATCAACAGGGTCCAATAAAAGCTGGAAAAAAGATAAGATACTATTGTTTAGTAAGCTTCCAGTGTTAGTTAAAATTTAATAAAAATGAACAGAAAAATGTTGTGCAACTGTAAAAAATGTAGTTACTGTGAGAATAGTCATCACTAAATTTGAAGCATCATTTCAAATATCTTTTCCACAAAAGTGTGATTCTGCTATAACATTTTAAGGAAAAAATAAAGGTAGGCATTTAATATTCTGTAAATATTGCAAATATAATAATGTCACATCCTTAAAGTACACATCACTGCTAACTATAAAAACTCTTTTAAGTTACTGTCACATGCTTACCTCAGCTGCAATATTTCCTAATGTGTCAAGGCCTAATTGCCTTAGAGAAATAAAATGACTATGTGCAGAAAGTAATAGGAAACGAAGACAGGTGCGATTAGCTGCCAAGAGCTTAACATTGCCCTCCTCAAAGGAAAGATTTCGCAAAATCACTGCAATCTGAAGTACCCGTTGTCCTTCAATATCATTAATGCCCAGCTTTCGAGGTGGATGAAATAAAGATTCCCAAATCCATTCTCCTGATGTACTTTCTATAAAAAAAAACAGAATTTCCTCAATTTGGTATCTCATTTATTGTTATTGGTATTTCAAAGTTTTTTGAAAGTTGCTGCCAGTGTCTTACCATGAGACTTATTTCTATCAGAAATGAGGTCACGGACTTCATTATCATCAACAATGTCTTTCCAAAACTGTAATGAGAAATTATTATACTTAATTCTGACAATGTGAAACAATTATTTTATTTCTTTAAAAATAGTTCACACTTTGACATGTCTACTTCTTTTAGTTCTTGATAATATTCTCTGAATTCAATTCTTTCGCATATCAGTACTTGATTTTCTACAGTTTAAGGTACTTAAGCAAAAAACTATCTTCTCAGAATAGAGATTCAAAGTACAGACCTCTAAAACATCTCTAAAAGAATTTAGGGCATCAGTAAACTTGAACAAAGGAAAATTACTTCTTTTATGTGCATTCACTTCTAAATAAATTTAGTATTTCCTTAGGGATGTCTGAAATGTTGAATGTTACACAACAAACCACAAAATTATTAGTAGTGCCTGTGAAATTGTCATATCATTTTACATCTATGGAAAATACCTAGAAATAGTGTTTATGCTCATCAGTACTTGAAAATTATGACAGTTATTAATTCTACCAGGAAATTTCACAGTGTCATAGTATTCCTGTTCACAGACATTCCTGAGACATTGCTGGCTAGCTACTAAGCAAATGTCAAACACAAAAGGTGAAGCCATGTGTTCCTATATGGGGCCATGGTTCTATACCTACAAACTATTTTTGATCCATGTGTAAGAGGGGATATGCCAAAATCCACTGTTCAATGCTGTGGTTTTTTTTTTTTTTTTTTTTTTAAGGCTAAGAAACAATGCCTTTATAGAATTCTATACCAAAACAAGCACACAAAAAAACACTTAACTTCAACTTATCTATGTATGCCATTTAACTGTATCTTTTGTTATTTGTAAAATAGAAGTATCTGGGACATTAGTCCATTTTTTTATTTCTAATCATTCTAGTATACAAAAAACAATTTTATCTTGTATTTTGTAATTAAGGTCTTTTGCACTACATGATGACAGTCAGAGGAAAGACCCATCACCAAGAGGAACCACTGTACAAAAAAATCCACAATAAAAATGTGTTCATAACAATAAAAAATGATTAAACATAAAGATAAAAGGGCAACTGCTCAATAACCAAGAATAAAGGGCCATAAAAAATATTTAACACAAATATCAGACATAGAGTTTGAAATGATTATGGATATGAAAGAATGAAAATTTTGATAAAGAAATGGATATTGTAAGAAAGAACTACATAGAAATTCTGGGGGAAAACACAGAAACTCAATAAGAAATAATTAATGACTAGACTACAAGTGAGAGCAGAAGAAAACAATGAATCTGAAGCTTAAAGAGATAAAATTATGAACAGGAAAAAAGCATACAAGACATAGGTATACAGTGAAAAGTTCTAACATGAATAATTGGAGTTCCTAAGGAAGAACAAAGAGAATGGGAGAATGGGGAGAAGCAATATTAAAAGAGAGGGGGCAGAGAACTAAAAAAAAAATTGGAAATGTCAACCAACAGATATAAAACGTACTCAAATTTTTAAGATAAATATGTGACACTGAAGATCATAAAAAATTCCTGGAAAGACAAGGAGAAAAATCTTAATTGCAAAAATTATAAAAAAGAACAGAGAACTTTTTTGAAAAGGAAATTAAATTGACATCAAACTTTAAAAACAAATAGGAGAAGCTAGAAAACAGTGGGATATTTCAAAGTAATGGGGAAATAAATCTACCAAACTAGAAAACAAAAAATTCTTCAAACTGAAGGTGAAATGAAGATATTTTCTGATAAATGAAAAGAGAAAACTCCTCACCTACAAACCTGCAATATATGAAAAGGTAAATATAATTAATAAACCACAAAAAATGTCATGCAGTAAACTTATGAATAGAGTTCAAATCTAGGAAAAATACGTGGAAGACTTGTGCTTAAATCACAGTTGAGTAACTGCTACTAACAGTCATTCATCAGAAACGAGGATATAAAAAATAATTGTTTCAGAGGTTGGAGAAAAAGCAATGCAAAACTGCAGTCACAAAAAAATAGGGAAGCCAAAATATTATGAGTTCAATGGCTGACCATATTTTTATACAGATAGTCTTTCTACAATATGGCACAGTGACAAGAAACCCAAGAGATCATAGCAATTGCTAGGCTAAGGACAAAGATACAAGTTCTGCAACGTCAAGACAGCTAGAATGTGGAAGCAAATAAGAAAGGAGGGGCAATGAAGAGAAAGAGCTCCACGAATCTGCAGAAAAAGGCTGGAGTTGACTGCTAGGTACTAAGCTATACAAAAGTGCATGGTCAAACTCTAAAGTGCCATGTAGAAAGGAAAAAACAAATAGAACAACACTAAGGAAGTGCAGCTGAATAATGCCCAGAATAGAGTAGAAAAACTACAAAATCTACCCTTTAGGAGTAGACATTAACTAGTCCTAAGTAAAGACTAATCTGTATCAGACATAAAAAGTTTAAAAACTACTTTCCAAAGGATCAAGATGAACCATATGTCAGTTAAAATCATGCCAGCAAATTCAACATTTTTGGAAGCCATCAAAGATTAGAAACCCAGTAACAGGCCTCCCCGGTGGCGCAGTGGGTTAAGCAACACACTATGAAGCAAACCGCAGCCACTGCAGCACGAGTTCAATCCCTGCTGCCGGCCAGGGAGGGGA
>JAGFMF010011911.1:3225226-3244673 GCA_019455555.1 Galemys pyrenaicus | reverse complement strand
TCTCTGTGGTGAATCCTCTCACCCCCCACACCTCTGGCCTGTACCCCAGTGCTTGTATGCATAAATAAATAAATCTTTAAAAAAAAAAAAAAAGAAACCCAGTAACATTCGTAATATCCATCTCTAAAAAAATTACTGGATGTGAAAAGAAATAAATTTATTCCATAACCAAGACAAAAAATAAGTTTCAGCAAAAACATCAAAAAACAAAATAGACACCAGAATATTTAATACAATGAATAAACAGAAAGGATATTAAAACAAGTATTTTGAATATTCTCAAGGGTATATATGAACATACAAAGGTAATAAGGAAAGCAATGGAATGATATAAAAGAAAATGAAATGGAATTTCTAGGGCTGAAAAAGCACAGTATCACAAATTAAAAATTCATTAGGTGGGCTTAACTAGATATGATAAATACAAAACAACAGAAACTTTACAATTAGGTACACAGAAACAACATAAAAACAATGAACAGAGTCATAGTGGCCTGCTAAACAGTATAATGATATAACATATGTTCTAACATAGTTTTATTAAAAAATAGGAGGAAAAAAACGGAATGTAAAGAAATTCTTCCAAATTTCATGAAAATACCAACCCAAGATGCTCAGTGAATCCCTACCACAGAAAACCAAAAGGTATATCATAACCAAATTAAAATTCAGCAATGAAAAAGAGAGTACCTTAAAAGTTGTCAGGAAGAATGCATCACAACAGAATGTCAAGTAAGTTGACTTCCCAGTTACAATGTAAATCAAATGGCAATGAAATGTTACCTCTCAACTGCTCAGAATACACCATAAGAACATAACAATTCTACATCCAGTAAAATTACCCTTAAAACATAAAGGCAAAATAAACTTTCAGGAAAAGAAAAGCTGAGTCAAAATTCAGTCACATCAGTAATTTCATAAAGTATAAATGATCTGAAAACACTGATGAAAATAAATTGCAAAGAAGGCACAATGGGAAAAAAAAAACTATTAATTTTAAGAAACACTGTATGTAAAACCAAAGATGAAAAGATATCCCCTAAGACTGTTATTTTAGTAACCATAATAATAATGGTGTAGATAAATGATATCAAATAAAGAGACTTCAAGATAAAAGATATTATCAGAGGTCAGGAAAATATATCAATGATTAAAAACTACAGCAGTAGTAAATGCACATACATGCAACTAACAACAGAGGTTCAAAACACATAAAACAAAAACTGACACAACTGAAAGGGAATATAAATATTCATAACTTAAGCTGGTAATTTCAACATTCATCTGTCAGGAAATCATAGTACAATAATATGGAAAAATATATATGATACAGAAATCTTGAAGAACACTGTTAACTATCTTGACTTATTGTTATCAATAAATATGATCAATAGTAAAATTTACACATTATTTTCAAGTGCATATGAAACATCCATGAAGACCACATGCTGAGTCATAAAATAAGTCTTGGTAAGACTGAAAAAATGAAATCACTTAGAAGCTGTTCTCTGCAAACATCAGAATGTGACTGAAAGTCAGTAATAATGACACTAGTGAAAGCTACTTATGATAGGAAAAATTCAACATAAAATTTGTGGGATACAACTAAAGCAGGTTATAGAGGGAATTTATAGTTATTATATGCTTTAGATAAGAAAATGGGTTTAGGGCCCTCCCTGGTGGCGCAGTGGGTTAAGCGATGCACTGTGAAACAAACCACAGCCACTGCAGCACGAGTTTGATCCCTGCTGTCAGCCAGGGAGGGGATCCACATGGCGCAGCAGACCTCTCCTGTTGTGCCCACTGCTGCCCTCAGCAGTGTACTTCAGTTGATCTGCCTGTTCTGCTCCTGCTCTCTCTGTGGTGAATTCTCTCCACCCCCGCACCTCTGGACTGTACCCCAGTGCTTGTATGCATAAATAAATAAATCTTTAAAAAAAAAAAAAAAAGAAAATGGGTTGAAAAACTGTGTCTAATCTATTTAAAAAAGCAAATTAAAGTGTAACAAAAACACTTTATAGATTAAAAGTGAATAAATAGAGATGGATTTTTTTTTCAGTGCTCTCATTACTAAAGAAGTGATAAAAATACTAAATTTAGTAAATATTAATATTATAATCTCTAATGGAATCAATGAGAAGTGAAAAAGTAAATAAGTACCAAAATAATAAATGTGTGGAAACCTGAATAATGAACAATACTCAGTCAAATCAATTCAAATAATGAGAAAGGAGAAAAAACAAACCTACAGCTATATAGAAACTCAAAACATGATACATTTAAGCAAAATTGTAATAAAGTTAGTCAACGTAAATAGTCTAAATGTGCTAATCTGAAAACAAAGCCATTCACCATGGGAAAATAAAAAGCCCAAGTACAAGAAAAATCAACTAAAATATAAGATATGGAAAGGTTAAAAGTAAAATATGGATCCTATAGACACCAACCAAAAAGCTAGTGTAGTTATACTGATATCAGATCAAAAAATTTTTAAAGTAGATTTATAGGCAAAAAGGACCTTTTGTACTATGTTCAGTTATCAGAAAGATGCATCTTTCTGTGAATGAAATAACAGTCTCTCTCTCTATATATAAACATTATTATAGAACTTCAAAGAGAGTCACATCCATTATTAAACAGGGCGATTTTAATACACCTTTCTTTATAAATAAACAAACAAACAAAAATGTCAACAGAGATGCTGACATAATGAGCTGATTAACTATGTTGGTCTGACATATAAACAACTCTAGACTATACATTCCTTTCAAATATACATGCAGCATTATGAAATCTAATCACTGTGAGATTAGTAAAAGGTGAAAACATTTTAAAGGCATAAAATTAATTATATGTAGTATTTTCTCTCTGAATGTAGTAAAATTTAGCTAAATATCAATATAAAAAAAGAAAAAAGCAGAAATTAATGAAAATGAGAAATTATCCAATCATCTTCAATATATCTGTATATTCTTGATTTCATAATTAAACATTTTGTGCATATTACACTTTAATCATCGATTTTGAGTTAAGGAGGTTATATGCTTAACTACAACCAAAGGACCTGCTTTCAATATGTGGGGTAAACACAGAATATAGACCTGGGTGGGTTTGTGAAATAAAGAATTAGAAGCAATTCCATATCAACTTCCTTAACACTCTGTTGTGAGACACAGTGAGCTATGTGAAGATCTAATAATCTCAAAGAAACAATCACCTAAATACTTAAACCACTACCTTGTGCTTGCAACTTACATGGAATTTGGTTTCACTATTAGCATCATCAGTAATTGTCTACTGAAAAGATTAATATAAAGTCATTCTGATCAGCATTTCTTTTAGGTGACTGGGAAATGTAACAGCAATACAGAAATAAATTCATCTAATTTGTATAAAAGTCTCACAGAAACCAATGTGCTCAAACTTTATAAATCAATATTATAAAATAAATAGAGATAATCTACCATATGTCAGAATGAGTAGAATTAAAGTTGCAACAAGCTTAGATATTAGAATTACCTATCAGGTGTTTGTTTTCTATGTGTACATATACTTAATTTTTAATGTTTACTTTATATATATTAACATTTTCATATATAATTTAAATATGAATAAAAGATATTTTGAATTGCTGAAAGCATAAAAGAGGAAAGTTGACAAGGGGAAATTTAGAAAATAGAAAGAGGGTTTCTGGAAATTAACAGTCACAAAATAAAACTTAAAAAAAGTCAAGTGGCACAGTCATACACAGCTGAAGAGTGATTAAATTTACCAAAAAACAAAAATAAGGAAATTAGGGCCTCCCTGAAAGCACAAGGGGTTTAAATCTCAGCACTATCAAGATATCACCAGTTATTGCAGCACAAGTTTGATTCCTGAATAGGGAGTTAACCCACATGGCGCAGCAGACCTCTCCTCTCTGGCTTGCTTTTCCCCTCAGCAGTGGATTTTAGTGGATCTGCCTGTTCTGCTCCCTACTCTGTCTCTGGAGAATCCTCTCACCCACCCCCTGCACCTCTCGCCTACACCCCAGCTCTTGTATGCATAAATAAATCTTAAAAAAAAAAATCACAAAAATAAGAAAATTACCCAGAATTCCATACAGAGCAAGAGAGACAATATATAAAAGAAGGAAATGTGATATGGAGTATAGGATGAGAAAACCCTATGTTGAATTACAAAAGTAAAGTAAATTATTACTTGGCACAGGGTTGCAAAACCCCAAAGAAAACATCTGAAATTAACCACAAAACAAAAAGTTACAAAATAGATTTTTTAAAAGGTGTAAAAATCACTCAATGACAAAAAAAAGAAAAATATCTTCTAATCTAGAATTTTACATATACAGTAAGAATATAAGACACTAAGAAAATTTTCCAGTAAGATACCCTTAATAAAATAACTAAAGATGTGTATACAAAGAGAATGCACACTCAGAAGATAGCATATATGAACAAATGAGGACGAAGAAATTAAAAGATTTGTTTGCTTAGGTTTTAAATGACATGAAGGTATGCAAATAGATAGAATACACTTATCAATGGATTATATATGAGTAAAACTAGAGAAATATTTTCTCCAGTTAGGAAATACAAATTTTTATTAAAATTCCATAAAGTAAATTTCCTGACTAAAAATATTGTACTAAGTAATGTGCTGGATTAAAATATTGCCTCCACATGAGCAAACAGACCAATGGAACAGAAATGAAATTAGAAACTGATTTCTGACATGTATTATATACATGTTGATGAGAGATTTAAGAAGTCTCCATAAGGAGAAAAAAAATTTCTAACTATGTATGTGGACAGATGTTATCCAGGTTTACTGGTGATCATTTCTCAATATACATAAATACAAAATCATTGTGTTATATACCTGAAACTAATGTCAACCATTCCTCTATCAAAAAAAAGGAAACAAAGACTGCCAGAAGCATTCAGTTTTCCATTAGCAGAAGAACCTCATCATTTGTAGCTTTTGTTAGTCAAACATATATGGATTAGCAATATTTAAAGAAAATTCATAAAAACTTAGGGTGTAGGATAATTCACTTTTCAACAAATTTTATTTATCAGTCAATTAGTTGAATTTCATGATTCTTCAATTAACATACCAGCCAGAAAATCCTATTACTTATGAGATACTTTTCAAAACAAGTCTCTTCTAAATCAAATTTATAAGATTTCAAGATCCAAATTTTTACTGTAAATTGCTTTTTATTGCTCAAGTTATTAATCAAATAGCATTCATTTCTGTTAGAAAAATCTATGGTGTATGGGAGCTATTTAGAAACAAAGGAAACAAACTAAGAAATTTCAGATGAAGAAGCAAGAAAAATGGAAAATTCAGCGTGGTGTTAAAGTAATCAAACATGAAAGTCCAGAATTAGCTTAAAAATGTGTTTATAGAATAACAGATTATAAGTCAGCTAGGAAAAGTCAGAAAATAAGTTAGAAAACAATCTGTCAAAGCCTGCTATTGTTTAGTTCAAATTCATGACCTTTTTTTAAAGCCTTTATTCCCAGGTATTTTCCTCTAGATTAAGAGGACTTTCAGAGTCTAGACTTTCAGAGTCTTCTGAACATCTGAGGATTTTATCTAAGTCTAGATCTTCATCCTTTCCTGAATTACAGTTTCAGAATGTACATTAAAGAAAAAAATTCCTGAAACTCACTCTTAGAGTCCAGTTTAAATTCAATTTTGCTTTGTTACAGATTTACCATTCTTGAAAATCAATACATAAGAACTTCATTTTTGTTCCTTAGCTGTTCTAAAACATTTTACTCAACTTGATTGCAACTTAAGTAGGTATCTTTATGTATAATGCTAAAGATAAAGTATAGATAGCAACTATATCTCCTTACTAGGCCCCTGCCTACATGTAACTTCATGGACATTTCATATGAATTACCTTAACGAAATCTCTATCAGTCTTCTCTTTCCATTCTTCTCCAAATACAGTAGAAAAGGATCCTAAAGCTAAAAGAATAAATAGGATATTCAGTTAAATGGAATTATTTTTTTCATTTGGTTTCTTAGGTAGGTAGGTATGCAAAAAAAGTAAAAATGCATTTTAAGGTATCTTGTTCACTATAAATTTTTTTGAAGTGAATGATAATCACAATAATCTCTTTGAAAGTGTTTTTAATTATAGAATTTATATAACATTTATGCTTCTATAAAAGAAAAATATACAATTTTCATAGTAATTATATAGACAATAGAATTAAAAGGAGTAATAATTACCACTGTACATTAGCTTTCATTTGTAGAGGAGAAAAAAACTATTTTTTACTTTTTAGATGTTCAGGTTTTTTTCTCGTTATGATTTTAGGCTCTTATTTGGGGTAAAGCCATAATCAGGATGATTTATCTTGATTTGTGCAGAGCAGTCCTAGTACCAAAAATATTTCACAAGCTTCCAACTGCAATTTTTTTAATAGAATTGTGTATTGGAAAGTAGTGAAGAAAGTTGATCATCCCTAGGAATAAATCCCCAACATACATTTAATTTCTTGATTGCCTGAGGTAATAAGTCTGAAGTAGGTGAGAGCAATTTGTAGGCAAGAGGACAAACTACAAGTGTTATTAGTGGAGCATAATAGGTTGGTGGACATCAAGAGAAAGAGAGGAGTGTTGCTGCAGGGTTGATGTGAAAGCCCCCTAAACCGGTTCAATTTCTTCATAATTCAGGCCCTGACACCCAGACAGTGTTTAGAGGAGAAAAATACTAACAAGTAAAGATTGTTTTCCTTTTTGCAGTAGGCCCCGGTCATTGCTGTCAAAAAGGCCAAGTTCATGAAACCTGGGAAGAAGTTCCTGGTCCTGGACATATGCTATTCCGGACATTAAGTAGTCATTATGAAGAATATACACAGCCTGTTCCGGGGGCTGGAACTGACCACTATTTGTACAAAGTGACAGTTAACATGGGCAAGAAGAAAACTTTCAAAGTCAAAGATCAGTAAGTCTTTTGAGAAAATTTAAATTCACAATCACTTCATGTCCACAAGGACTCTGTGGATAGCCCTTGGACAAAAACATCAAGAAGAATGTGTTCAGAGAGGCTGCTCTTAAAACATAAGATCAAATGAGACACCACGGTCAAGTTTAAGAGGAGTGGCAAGAACAAAAGATACTTTCAGAAGCTGTGATTTCAGATTTGATTCAATTATTCATTATACATAAAAAAAGAAGTCAAATTGATGTTATTACTGTCATATTGCCAGACTGTTATAATTTGAAATCTTTACATTAAAAAATTCTCACGTAATTCATGTTTCAAATAATATGGGACAAGGGATTTTTTGGAAATAATTGCACAAATGCAATCTCCTTTAAGGAATATTCTCAGGCCTATACTTCATTTGTATTTATTAATGAAGTTGTTTTTGAGTAAAACTTTCCATTTTCAAAAGCTTCTTCTTTGTATAATACCATGCCACCACTGTCCATCAGCAAAAGTTAGAGCATAGAGTTTCATGTGATATCACTGTTTTCTCCTTTATGTTGGTAGGTCATAGTGTCAGCTGTAGGGCCAGACAGTAAAGTAGCATAATAAAAAGACAGGGCACAATATGCATTTCTCTTTAAAAAAACTAGGTTAAGTGTCTTCATCAACCATCAGATGAATCTGTAACAATAGCTACTACTTTTGGAATGCATAAAGAAAATTATAAATAGGCAATTCTAAACAGAAAAGTTTTTATGAATGTAATTCTTTGAAAAAAATAAAACTCCTCAATGAATGTGTTATTACAAGCACAACAAATGCATCTGTCTTCTATTGTAAAAGATTTATTGATTATTTCAGTCTCAGTATATATTTAAATATAGACCTAATAATTTACTTAGTATTCAGAAAAATAAAGTTTTAAGTGTTTGGTTAGAATAAGAAATTTCAGTGGAAAAATATTAAGAAGGGAAAGGAGTAAGAAAATTTTTAACATGTTAATGAATTTCAATGCTGGGATCAAGAAGAACTGAAATAATTGATAAAATTAGGGTCAAAATGAATGACACCGAATACATGTGAAAATTTTAACTAAAAACATTATAGTAATCTAAAAGATTACTGTTTCATTATAATACGTAAGTAGCAATTTAAGCAGAAAAATGAAGCACACTACAAAAGAGAGACAAGGTTTTGTTTGCCCTGAAAAACCTTATTTAGAAAATTATCCCTGGAAAAAGAATACTAGATAGAAATATAAGGTTGAAAATTTAATATTTTAATTTTTCACATGGAAATTTTATTACATATCCTTAAACACACAATCTATATGAACAATCTTTACTTTCTAAAAGAAGTGGCACCTATAGTTGTCTCTCAATTAAAATTACATATCCTAAAAAATAAATCAAAACATCTCTAAAAGTCTAACAAATCAATTATATCCATAACCTTTAACTCATAATTATTTTCATAATAAAAAATTATTGCTGTATCGGGTCTTCATAACATCCCTGCTTACCCTGGAATTCTGTGCTATGTTTAGGATGATAAACATTTTTACTTAGCAATTGCTAAATTATTATTTTATGCTGCATGATAATCTAGTCTTTCAGATAAATAAAAATGCTAAAGAATATGTGAATATAAACTGATCTAAAGAATGACACACTTTCCATTGTACCAAAACTCTTAAGATTACATCATTTAGACACAAGTTAATTCTTACTCAACAACTAAGACTTCACTAAAAATATTTTGATGAGAAGATTCTTTCTAAAATTTCATATTAAGGTTTCTAAAACATATAAAACAATTTTAAACTCCATTCTAATTTAAATGCCAAAGAACATCTTTGAAAGTGCAAAATAAAATATTAGGAACCAAAGACATGAAAGTAAGATGGAGATCCACCAAATTTAGAACCTCAAAGTTTCAATATAAACTTATACAAACTAGGCTTTGTTCCTTCCCCATGTATCAAGACTAGTATCAGAGAGGGCAAAAAACTCATTTTCACTTTTGTTTAATTTCAAGATTGTCATAAAACAAAATAAGTACATGTCAAATTTTAAGGAACTCTATGTAGAAAATTCCAAATCAAAATATATTTTAAAAGTATACTATTTCCACAAATCAAATTACAAAAAAGAACTTATTAGCAAACAGGCTGCTACTTAAAGATTAAAAAAAAAATACAAGAAATTCTCAAGGCTATCTCCACTGTGTGCTAAAGAGGTTTATAATGATGTGATAAAATAATTCAATATATGCCAATACCTATTTAAGAGGACACATTTCTCACAGAAGTTAAAGGGGGGCATCCCTGGTGGTGCAGTGGGTTAAGCAATGCACTATGAAGCAGACCACAGTCACTGCAGCACGAGTTCTATCCCTGCTGCTGGCCAAGGAGGTGACTCACATGGCTCGGCAGGCCTCTCCTGCCTTGCCCGATGCTTGTATTTCTGTTGATCTGCCTGCCGTGTTCCCCACTCTGTCTCTGGTGAATCCTCTCACCCCCCACAACTCTGGCCTGTATCCCAGTTCTTGTAGGCGGAAATAAATCTTTAAAAAAAATTGTTAAAAGGGTGTTAGGGTAAAAGGAATATGGAATTAAAAAGCAAAAAAAAAATTTACTATCAACAATATTCAGTCAATATATAGATATTAAAAAAAAATATGTGCAGGACAGATTTCAAAGATCTCAATTACATTGCAGTAGAAGGACTGAACAATTTGGTCTGAACCTGCAACTAGCAAACCTTACAAGGGAAAGGACACAAAATAACTGATAGGTTTTATTTTCATTATTGAAGCAGCAAATTTTCAAATGCATACCTTAAATTATTTAACTGAAAATTACTACCACATACCACCAGAAAAATACTTCATAAAAACAACTCCTTCCTGGGGCCCTCCCTGGTAGCGCAGTGCGTTAAGCAACACACTATGAAGCAAACCACAGCCACTGCAGCATGAGTTCA
The DNA here is from genome assembly GCA_019455555.1 of Galemys pyrenaicus. NCBI lineage: Eukaryota > Metazoa > Chordata > Mammalia > Eulipotyphla > Talpidae > Galemys > Galemys pyrenaicus. The sequence continues at coordinate 3,234,734 of JAGFMF010011911.1, read as the reverse complement.
ATCCCTGCCGCCGGCTGGGAAGGTGACCCACATGGCACAGGCAGACCTCTCCTGCCTGACCCGCTGCTCCCCTCAGCAGTGTGTTTCAGTCCATCTGCCTGTTCTGCTTCCTGCTCTGTCTGGTGGATTCTCTCACCACCCCTCGCACCTCTGGCCTGTACCCCAGTGCTTGTATGCATAAATAAATAAATCTTTAAAGAACAATAAGAACAACAACAAAAACAACTTCTTCCAGTCCTGAATTTTCTCTATCAGAACTGTGTAACAAATAATTTCCTCAAATCAGTAATTTCTTTAATTGCACTAAGAAAACCCAGAATTTTTATTTCAAAAGCTCTAATGAGACTAAATTCCTGTTCAAATGTTTCAGGTTAAAAAAATCCAAACATTATCTTAACAGATTTGCAAAAAAAAAAAGCAAATAAAGAATGCTGTTTACTAATAAAAAGTGCTTTTTCTCCTTAAAAACCTTTTTAAACATTTATAACAGCTTTATAAAATAATCGAACAGTATGGTTAGCTTAAAACTTACTGTCATCAAACACCCCAGCATTAGCAAGTAATAAAGTGATGATTTTAGGGTCCTTTTCCAGTTGCATGACGTGTTTGCTTTCATTTGACAGGAGAGTGCACACATTAATAGCAAAGTCCACTTCATTTGGGAGTCCAGATAGCAGTGAAAGCACCAGTTTATTATAATCATTTGGCGAATTGAAGTCCATAGATAGCCCATAACTTTGACGCAGATAATCTAACAAAGATAAAAATAAAAGCACCTTAAATATATTAAATGCATCAAGTATTACGGTTAAGATTTTTGAATTCAGTACAGAAGCCTGTTTTCTTTCATAAAATATAAACTAAGTAGAAGTTTAATGTTCTAAACTTAAGTTAAATTTATATTATTTAAACAACAATATTAAAATACAAAAGTGTACACACTCTGTTGGATGTCACTGTCAAAATATTACTGTACAAGTAGGTAAAATAATCTATACTTTTACTCTTGGATTTCAAGAGGCTCATTCTGATCTTAATATACTGTCATCCAGGGATTGTATCCTTGAAATTTCTAATGTTTTGGGACAAACGAGCCTATCTTCTTTAGCTAGTAATAGAATTGATACATTTTTAGATTTACTGCTATATAAGAAAGTAAAATGTACTTTTTAGTTCTATAATTCTTTTAACCACAGACACAACGAAGACAGTTTCTTTATGGTTCTTTGTACCCACAACCACTGATCTAATTTCTGTCTGATAGCTTTCTTTTATTTCAAAATGCCAAATAAGTAGAACTGTATAGCATGTAGCCTTTGGATTTGATTTCTTCCATTTAGCAAAATGCTTTTGAAGTGAATAGCCATGCTGATGCACGCATCATTAGTTTGTTCTTTTTTATTGCTATTATATGGATATAAAGCAGTTTCTTTATTCACTAGTCAAAAGACATTTGGAAGGTTTCTAGTTCAATTATAAACATGTTTCCATTTATTATGAACATTCACATTCAGGACTGTGCAGACAGGTGCTTTCATTTCTCTTAGACTTCTGGGTCATACATAGTGTGTTAACTTGTAAGAAACTAACATCCACAGTAGATGTTAACATCTTGCATTTCCACCAGCAATGTACAAAGAGAGGATTCTTGTTGCTCTGTATATGCTAGCACTTAATATTGTCAATACAAATTCATTTATCTAATACTTGTTCTGTAACTATTTTCTCTTAGTAACTTGTCTTTTCACTTCTTAACTGAGGAGAAATTTTCATTTTGAGTAAGTTTTCCATTTTTGGCAAAGTGAGTAAAATATTCTTTCTGTAGGAGAATTAATTACAAAGACTTGAAATGTTGAAGGAAGGGAAGATAGGATTACAGATTACATTATAGATGATAAACTGCATTATATACTTATAAAATGTTGTTACTTCTAGAAATGACTCTTAGTTTTGGGCAGGTAGGCCTTGGCAATTAAATTTCAAGACATAAGCCCCCCAATATATTTTCAAATAGAAACCTAACTAGTTTAAATGAAAGAGGCAAGAAAACAAGGAATATTTCTAGATGAAGCATTTCAGAAATATATGGGCTTAAACCACCCCCCTTGCAATCCTCGCTAAAGAGAACATTAATAGGAATTCTATTGTCATAACATGCAACAGAGGAAAATCATGTAAATAAGAAAAGTCTTCATTTCACAATCTAGACATTTAAGGACACATCTCTGTAGTTATAAAACATCCAAGGACTTTCTCCAATAATGTAATGGTCAACACAGATTACTCACATTTGAAGTTCAACAATGTTTATTTTTGTGAACTTAGTAAGTCAAAATTTCTCATAAAAAACCTAAGTATCTGGAGAAAAAGTAACAAAACTTCCATGAATATAGGAAAATATTTTTACATTTCTAATCTGCACTCTGGAATTGGTGATGGAAGCCAAAAAAGATCTTAACAGTTAGTGTCTGTTGTAATATTCCCTGCTGTTCTCAGATAAACTTGAAGAGACAAAAAAATCAGAACCCAATTTCAACATTTTTCAGTTTTGTTTATATACTTTCAGTATGACCTAAGAATTGTTCTGTTTTCAACTCAAGAATGACAGATGCCACCAGCTACTAAGTTCAATAAAGCCTTACCTGACTTTACCAAAAGCATCTCAATTAAAATAAATGGGTAAGTATAATAATTATGAAAAGTCCTTTAAGTATATCAAGCTTGGTAAAGATTCCTAAGGCAATGTAGGAGAAAATGCTCCCAAGATTTTAACATCCTTCTTTTCTCTCACCTAGGAGACAGGATTGAACAGCTATACTTTTATAATCAGACTGGAACTGAAAATTTATTTTCCACATTTTGCCTCAAAGGTTATACAAATGTACTGGTGTTGGTATACTTAATCTTAGGCAGTCACCACTCTGTTTTCAGTCCAGAGGAAAGGAAGAATTGCTCCTGGAGCATTTATGTGCACTGCAAAACTCTATAGTATATACTTTCCATTGATATTGGCAGTGACAATTCAAGCCTAAATGTTAAACGAAAATCTTTATTTGAATACAACTAATAGTACAACAACAGCAAGAAGAAGCAAACCAAACCTTCTTCCTATATGAATCTTCTTGAAATTTTTTTAAAGATTTATTTATTTATGCATACAAGAACTGCGGTACAGGCCAGATATGTGGGAGGGTAAGAGGATTCACTGGAGATAGAGTGGGGGACAGAACAGGCAGATAAGACTGAAATACTGCTGAGGGGAGCAGCAGAAGAGACAGCAGAGGTCTGCTGCAACATGTGGGTTAGCTCCCTGGCAGGGGATAGAACTCATGCCACAGTGGTTGCCAATAACTTCATAGTGCTGTGCCTTAACCCCATGTGCTACCAGGGAGGCCCCCTTTTCCAAATTTAAGTGCCACAAATACAAGTGGACAGGGAAGTTGCTCTCTCTTTGCCAAAATGATTGGAGTAAATGAGGACTAAAATCCTGGCCTGCTCAAAAATTCTGTAATTCTATTATTTTCAATGAGTCATTTGTCAATTTCTGCTTTTCATAATTTTTTAACTAAAGGTATTACAAATAAATTTTTAAATGTTTAATTAAAAATATATAAAATTGGGCCTCCCTGGTGGCGCAGTGGGTTGGAAAATGCACTATGAAGCAAACCGCAGCCACTGCAGCACGACTTCAATCCCTGTCACCGGCCAGGGAGGGGACTCACATGGTACAGCAGACCTCTCCTGCCTCACCCACTGCTCCCCTCAGCAGTGTGTTTCAGTCAATCTGCCTGTTCTGCTCCCCACTCTGTCTGGTGAATCCTCTCACTTCCCATAACTCTGGCTTGTACCCCAGCTCTTGTGTGCATAAATAAATCTTTAAAAAAAAAAAAAATATATATATAAAACTTTGGGCCTCCCTGGTGGTGCAGCGGGTTGAGCTCCGCACTGTGAAACATCTGCTGCATAGCAGTGCAAGTTTGATGGCCGGCCAGGGAGGGGAACACATGGCACAGCAGACCTCTCCTGCCGCTCCCCTCAGCAGTGTATTTCAGTCCATCTGCCTGTTCTGTTCCCCACTCTGTCTCTGGTGAATCCTCTCCCCTCCCACGCCCTGGCCTATGCCCCTGCTCTTGTATGCTAAATAAATAAATCTTTAAAAAAAAAATATATATAAAATTTTAATTTAAAAATGTAAGAGATGACCAAGATATCCTTAGTAATCTGCCCTGTAATTCTGCAGGATGAACTATATCCAAATCAATATGAGGTGGAAACCAAAGGATTTATATCAAGAAGAATAAAAAACCATGCAAATAACTGAAAAAAGTCACATTCCATTAAATGAGGTCAGCATTTAATAACCCCAAAGCTCAAAGCAAAATCTGCTTAGTATTTTTTTGCCATTCAAAGACTGGTCATCAAGAAATAAGTCAGAAGGTAAAAGAAAATTACCGGATGGTTTTACACCTAGGAGGAATATAAGGGAACCAAATAAGTGACCAAGGAAAAGAATAACAACAACAACAACAAAAGACCACAACAAAAACAAAAAGACAAGGACAAATTGGGGGACACTTTGTGGGGAGAGGGGGAGGGAATGGGTTGAGGGCAGAAAGAGTACAAGGGACTGAGGTGATGGTACACTGGTGAAATGGTGGTGGGAAATCCATGGGGACCACAATTGATGTCAAATGTATATAAAGGAAAACAAACAAACAACCCAAAGTCTCTGGTCAAAGAGTCAGTATCCCCAAAGGAAAATCTGGTCCTACGTTTTATCAGCATACAAATTCTATTATGGTGTCTCAGTAAAGTTGAACTTCCTATCAAATAGCCTGGTTCTACTATCCACTGAAGTTTATCCCATATAATCTTATAAAATAGGCTTTAGGGTGTTTGCTTTTTAATAAAAACCAGCATTATAGGTACCCTTAGATACATATATTCATTTAAACCTACAAGGATAGTAAGGCTGCGTGATGTGAAAGACATAAATAGAAATCTTTAAAAGATTCTAACTAAAATTTCCTAAGGACTCTTAATTTGCCACTAAGTAATTGTATTTTGGTATTTAGCAAATACACATACACGTACTCTATTTTCCTTAATGACACCTGAAAAGAATCATCAGCGAAGAGTTTGTTTTGTATATTCAAGATCATGTTAACCTTTAGAATACTGTAATAATGTCACTATAGCTTCTTCTTCAGGAAAAAACAAAATACAAAAAACCTTCTAATTCATAAATGCTTCCCTGAATTCCTCTTTTAAGAATGAGTAAGATAGATTATAGTGTGATGCTCCTCCAGCAATTCCTAGCTATTTTCTTTTCTGAGTTTCTAATCCTGATTTTGTCAAAAATACTACATGTTACATAACTACTCAAATTTCCCTCTGAAAAAAACGACAGATATATGACAACAATCAGCAAGGAGTTACTGTAATACCAGGTGGAGCAATTTGGTTGTTCCCTTAACTTGTGTAGCTCTATCAATGACTTTCATTAGGTTTCTGAAACAAATACTCACATCCTCTTTCTTGAAGAAAATCACTTAATTTTGGGAGGAAAAAACACAGATACAGAAAAATTTTTACTTTAAACAAGATCAAATGTAGACATGGGTTAGTTTAGGGAACTGTTATAGCAGACATTGGAAATAGAACAAACGAACAAAAAATGGATGGACAATTTTGCTGGTACTGTAATATAAAAGTCACAGAATTCTAAAGCTGAAAAATGGTCTTATAGGTCACTAGTAAATAACCCATGTACTGTAGGAACACCCTCCATAACAGGCTTGGATTATACAGCAGTCACTAGCTCTTTTCAGGTATAGATATCGCCTAACAAATCACCAAGTTTAATGTTTTAAGTTTAAAGTATTACCAAGATTTACATGTTTTACCTGAACCTTGGTTTTTGGTTAATAACTGCTCAATAAAAATAAAGCTATTTGGTTTTTTCTCACTGCATCCACAATTACTACCTAACCAGTATCAGATGAAGTTTCTTCTGATGGAGATCACAGATTCTAGGAGACTACGTTTCTCAATGATTACTGAATGAGGCAGAAATATGGCGTTAGGGCCTCCCTGGTGGCACAAATGGTTAAACAATGCACTATGAAGCAAACCACAGCCACTACAGCACGAGTTCGATCCCTGCCACAGGCCGGGGAGATGACCCACATGGTGTGGTAGACCTCTCCTGCCTCTCTGACTGCTCCCCTTAGCATTGTATTTCAGTTTATCTGCCTGTTCTGTTCCCCATTCTGTCTCTGGTGGACCCTCTTACCCCCACAACTCTGGCCTGTACCCCAGTGCTTATATGCATAAATAATAAGTAAATCTTTTTTAAAAAAAGAAATATGTAGTTAAATTCAACATGAAAAAACTATGAAACTGACAATACAAAATAAAATTTAAAAAATCAGTGATACTGGTACAAATCAGAATGCTTAAATCTAAAGATAAGAGATTGGGGCTAATAGCAACAAAGTAATAAATATCTAGGTAATTGTAAATTTTATCAAGAAAACACCCTTGAAAAAGATAAACTCCTTTTCTTAAGCCAGATGCTGATGATTAAAGAAAAAGATGTTTATCTCTTCAGAGCTCTCTTCCTAGTCTTAACAGTCCAAGCCCTCAGAACTACTCAGGATTACAGCCCTCATTTGATCTCAAGAACCTTTTAAATAATATGTTCAACTAACTACATCATTTCTAAGTGGAGTCTTGCTCCTTTAGCTGCAGATTCCTCTACTACATTACAAAAATGACTTATAAGAAGAAATTCTTATTCCTGGATCCATGGCAGAAAAATAGTGGAATAATTACAAACATTTCTGATATTCTGATTTTGGGTATTCTATTAATTGTCAAAAAATCTAGTAGACTTTCTGGCAAATGCCAAAAATCAAGTGGATTTTATGAGTATTCTGAGATTCCTTAATCCTAACAAGTCCTTCTTCTCATGAGTGACTATTCAGATTAAACCGATGGTTAGTCAAAACAGTAAGGAAAACTTTTCTTGAGTATAGGTATTTGTAATTCTGCAAATTTCTGCAATGAAAATCCTAGCAGCCTGAGACAGAAAGGACCCTGATATTGACTAGATGATGACACTGAATCTCTAAGCCGTGTGACTCCACAGACTTACATGTCTTCATATGCAAAAGTAAAGGATTATTTCATTAGATGACATGTTATTTTCCTAATTCAAAACTGTGGGCCTATGCTCTGCTAAAGTCCAATGATATTCAATGGTATTTACCTGACACGCTGTGTTGCTGGTAATTGTAGGAAGATGGAATTGCACCAATAGGAAGCTGTGGCTTTGGATTGCCTGGTGGTACCTCGTCATCCTCCTCCCCAAAATGATGAACTTTCTCGTATTTTTCTAGGTAACTGAAATAGAAAAACAGCACAGCAGAGATTTATAAAGACATATGTCTTATTTTTTAACTCCTATCATATGTATCTGTATTCTTTTTCTAGGGGCACTAAAAAAAAAAAGTTATTTGAATGCAAACTGGTCCAACCACTATGGAAAGCAGTGTGGAGGTTCCTCAAACTACTAAGAATGGAACTCCCATATGATCCAGCAATCCCACTCCTAGGAATATACCCAAAGAACACAAAAACACTGATTCAAAAGAATACCTGCACCCCTATGTTTATTGCAGCACTCTTTACAATAGGTAAGACCTAGAAACAACCTAAATGCCCAAAACCAGATGATTGGATCAAGAAGCTGTGGTACATATACAAGATGGGATACTATCCAGCAATCAAAAAAGATAAACTAGAGTCATTTGTAGAAACATGGATAGAATTAGAAGGGATTATGTTCAGCAAAATAAGTCAGAAGGCAAAAGAAAAATACCAGATGGTTTCACTTCTAGGAGGAACATAAGGGAACCAAATAAGGGACCAAGGAAAAGAATAATAGCAATGAAAACAAAAACAAAACAAAAAACAAAAACCAACCCCACAACAAAAACAAAAAGACAAGACAAATCAGAAATTCTTTATGTGTGTATGTGTGTATGCTGGGGGGCGGGGGAATTGGGATGAGGGCAGAAAGAGCCCAAGGGACTGAGCTGATGGTGCACTAGTGAAATGGTGGTTGGGAAATGGGGACCAAAATTGATGTCAAATATATATAAAGGAAAAAAAATTTTAAAGTGACACAATCTTCTTTTATTTATGAAATTGTCATTTTAGCACCTCAGATACAGAAGATAGCTCAATGCAATGGTACTCAGCATTTTTAAATTGTTACAAAAGACAACACCACTACTCACAGAAATATAAAAGTAGTATCAAGTAACAGCTACATGTAGAAAAATGGTAGCATTAACTGATTTTATAAAATGTATGCATGATTTATTGTCAAACCCAAGTGAAAATGAGATTTCCTAACCCTTGGTCTCCCCATAACTCACCAGAGATAATTACAGTTCATCCACAAACTTCAGTATATTTTGAGTATATTTTTTATTTAACATATTTTAGAGATTTAAGCATGTTATTCTTTAACTCACATAGTACATGAACCAACTGATATATAAAAACTTAACAGTAGCTCCAGTGACACATTTACTTATTTTTACTTTTGTTCTTTGCTGTTATAAATCACGCAGCCATAAATTTAATCTGTGCACTTGTCTGAACTGTCTTTATGGAAACACACCAGATATGGTATACTCATTTTAAATAGCAGTAAGGTCACACTCTCATCAGATGGGAAATGTTTAATACATTTTGACCAACAAGATTATTCCTCTATTCTACCACTGCATAACCATAACTGGGTAGATCAATCTTAATAATAATTAGGACTAAATTTTCAAACTCATATCCTACCCAACCTAATTAAAATTTTAAGATGGTGGAAAAAGTTGGTCAAGTTCCTATCAAACACAACACTGTAACTAACAAACCTGTTAATGCACTTCACAAATAAGTTAAACTGATTATCACAGTGATTTATAAACCACAGAAAAGTTCTAGGTGTGATTACTTTACAAATCAATCCTGCATTTACCTACTCCTTTGCTTCATTAGTTGAAGACAGCTGATATAAGGTAGGAGGGTATTGCTGAGCATATAAAATGATCTCAGCATTGTTTTTAATACTACTTTTGAGGTGGGATACATGGAAGCTGTAATTTTGCACATATAAAAATTAATGACATGGAAAATCATCATCATTCCTTATTTTCCCCTTCTAGCTTTACAACTACAATAATTCACATTTTGAGCCTGGAAATTACATTGTCCTTTTCCATTCCTTCCAAGATATTTGCTTAAGTTCACATTGAGCAAGTAACTTTTTCCTACCTGGCAGTTGGATAGCTAACTAATCCAACCTTTTCTTTATTGTTGTAGATACAAAACACTATAGCAGGGCCTCCCTGGTGGCGCAGTGGGTTAGGCAACGCACTATGAAACAAACCGCAGTCACTGCAGCATGAGTTCGATCCCTGCCGCCGGCCAGGGCGGG
>JAGFMF010011911.1:3197159-3225176 GCA_019455555.1 Galemys pyrenaicus | reverse complement strand
GCTCCCTGCTCTCTGTGGTGAATCCTCTCACCCCCCCCACACCTCTGGCCTGTACCCCAGTGCTTGTATGTATAAATAAATAAAAAATCTTTAAAAAAACAAAACAAAACAAAACACTATAGCAGAGACGTATGCACAGATATAATCCTCGACACTGAGTATGCAGTTGAACACTTTTTACCATGACCCTAGGGAAGCCCCCAACAGATAGAACCTACACTCTAAAAACAAAAAACAAAAGGAAGACCGAAAAAGAGGCAGTCTCTCCCCACGATGGTCCCACAGTCAACTTAAGAAGGTCAATAAATCAACCTATTCTTTGTGAATTTCTAATGCAGATATTATAGAAAAATCAGATGTAATTTTAGACACAAACAGCAAGCTGCTCAAAAATTATGTGGCAAAAAAGAGATTAGCTGTTTCACATGAAATAACTCAATCAAGAGTACTGATAGAAGTATTTTATTTTAAAAAATTTTTCCTTTATATATATATTTGACATCAATTATAATCCTCATGCATTCCCCATCACCATATCACCAGTGCTCCTGTCTGCCCTCAACCCTCCCCCTACCCACTCCCCACCAAGTGTCCCCAATTTGTCCTTGTCTTTTCATTTTTGGTTTTTGTTGTGTCTTTATTGTTATTATCTTATTCCTTTCCTTGATCCTTATTTGATTCCCTTATATTCCTCCTAGGGAGGAACCATCTGGTATTTTTCTTTTGCCTTCTGACTTATTTCGCTGAGCATAATCCCTTCCAGTTCCATCCATGTTCCTATGAATGCATCTAGTTTTTGATATAAGTATTTTAGAAAGTATGGCTTTTCAGAATTGACTGAACTCATGGAACAGTCGGAAAAGTGGTGGCATTAGCAGTTGCTTAAGTGAGAAAATATGTTACTAGAATGTTATTTTAATTTTTTAAAAAAGGAAAGATGTATATTTATTTCAAAAAATATTTATTTTAATGTACTCCAAATAACACATTTTAAAATTTGTTAAATTTAAAATTTGCAAAATTTTGGGCCTCCCTGGTGGTGCAGTGGGTTGGGCAACGCACTATGACGCAAACTGCAGCCACTGCAGCACCAAGTTCGATCCCTGCTGCTGGCCAGGGAGGGGACCCACATGGCACAGGCGGACCTCTCCTGCCTCACCCACTGCTCCCCTCAGCAGTGTTTTGGTCAGTCTGCCTGTTCTGCTCCTCACTCTGTCTCTGGTGAATCCTCTCACCTCCCTCGACTCTGGTCTGTGCCCCAGCTCCTGTATGCATAAATAAATAAATAAATAAATCTTTTAAAAAAATTTGCAAAATTTTAAAATAAAAGTATTATACAAGATATTTGTTTAATATGCCATTTAGAAATTTTTTACTCATAATTGAATACAGTAGATGTAGATATCTGTGCTTTTTATTATAGCTAGAAGACCGACTACAAATATAATATTTTCCCTCCCAGAACACTCAAAATAGAGCATAAGCAATATGAATCTGGTGACAATAGAAATAATATATATATTCATAACAAATAGCACGTAAGCCCCATATTTTATGGTCAAATAACAATACCTCAATAAAAACTCAGACTTTCATAAGATTTAGAAATATATGATTTCTGTTCCTTTGGGACATTCTAAACTTATGTTGTTCAAAGAGATTCTTTACACAATTCCAATCACCAGAAATCTATGGTTTAGGTTATTATGATTTTTGAAATTTTTATCCCCCTGGCTTAAGTGTCAGTACTTGTTCTCATTGTCATGAATATTTCAATTTCAAGACTCAACCTTTCTGAGTTCAACTATGATTTTGGCACTCAGTTATGAGTTCTTCTTTCAATAAATAAACATAAAGTCTCTTTTCTCTTGGTTTTTGAAAGCTGTACTTCTAAAAACAAAAGAACAGATAAGAGAAAGTAGCTAAAATACAAAGTTATATATCAATCTTTCTGATTTAATTTTGTATCATGATCTTAAGCTTATACATTGACAAACATACGATGTTCACTCATTAATCCACAAGTGTTAGACAGCACATTTCTTCCTCTTTCTTCTTAAAGTCAATGACATCACTTTGAATAGTTAATATATTAAATAAGTATCTATTGAGCTCTTCCTCATATACCACATATTTAACTCAAGGCTGATAAAATACTGGAATCTAGATGGCAATAACTAACTCATCAGGGAACCATGGAAAATGAGGGCCCATAGTTTATTTAATATTAGGAATAGATTCAGGAAGAGTAAATTACTTTTTCCTTGACTTGGCATTAATTTACTTTGTTATATTCTATGTTATCCATAGGGCACAGACTAAAGAGGAAGAAGGTAAATGTGAAAAACTGAGATATAATAGAGAAAGCATTTTAAATTATATTGTTCAGGGGCCTCCCTGGTAGTGCATGGAGTTGAGCACAGCATTATGAAGCATACGCAAGCACTGTAGCATGAGTTCAATCCCGGGCCACAGAGATTACCCACATGGCACAGCAGACTTCTTCTGCCTTGCCTGCTGCTCCCTCAGCAGTGTATTTCAGTAGATCCTCCTGTTCTGCTCCCCACTGTCTCTGGTGAATTCTCTCACCCCCCCCCCCCACACCTCTGGCCTGTCCCCCAGCTCTTGTATGCATAAATAAAAAAACTTTAAAGTAAAAATTATATTATTCAATTAAATAGCTTAATGTAGTCAATACTTATGGTGGAAGAGGAAAAAGTTAATTCAAAATAATATGAAATAATATGGGCAGTATTATATTATGAAGGTGGGAAAATATAAGCTCTCACAGATTAAATAGACAACAAATTAGGTTACAAAAACACATAGCGTCCATGTGAAGATACCAACTCAGGCCCAATCTTGTTTCATCCACAAAATTAATTATCATCACAAACTTCCCCAGTTTGTTTTAAAGCAATTTCCAGATAGCCTATCATTTCATCTGTAACTATTTTGGTAGAACAGAAATTATAAACAAGAAGAAAACTTAATCTTTTTTAGATCAAGGGTAAAAAATTAAACATAGATGACTGGAAACACTATACAAAAACCTTTTGAAATATTTTAGGAAAAGACGGCAGTTCAAAGACACATTCATTTCTATCCTTAAATCTAACTGAAATTAACTTAGAAGAATAAAAATAGATACTGTATCACTTGTAAGGTAGAACTTATCACTTATAAGTTCTGGTACATTAAAAGCAACTGCAAGGATCTATGAGCATAACACTGCTTAAGAGTGATGTGGTCTAGTGGAAAGTAGAGGAGATGCTAGACCAAAACACATCAAAAACAAGTTTCTATCAGCCACTAAAGATTAGACTATGAGGGTTTGTCAGGTAACTGGATCCAAAGAATGGCAACTATTGGGGAAAAAAAAGACTTATAGAAAGTTGACTTGAACTAGGTCATTGTCCAAGAAAGCAAAGTCCTTCATATCTGTAGCTTCTCTGCTAAAGTGAATCAAAAGCCCAGGGATGTGCAACACCTATAAAGAGTACCAGTAGAGACCTCGACTCTCTCTGCCCCTCCCAGGTACCATCTACTTGGGAGTCTTTATTCTCTTTTTCTTTTCTTTCCTAAATAAACTTTTCTTTTCAAGACCAAAAAAGAGTACTAGTAGAGAAAGACCAGTGTCACCAGGTAGTAGAACTTCTACTGATGTGGGGTACAAGGAATTTTGAAGATGAAACACCAGGCACAAACTCAAGTATGGTAGTTTGAAAACTGCAAAGGTAATGAAGTTCTACTGCCAAGAGGCATTTCCCGCCCCCTCCCCCACAGGGGACACTAAACAACAAATTTGACAATTAAGAAGATCACATTGGTAAGACATAGACAAACCTGAAAAAATAATTCTACAAGGAAAGTAAAAGAATTAATGAAGAATCAACTGATGGACAGTAAGACATGTATGATCAATAGCAGTTCAACAAGAAAATCTGGTGGTCCTAAAGCAAAGGCCAGAATATATGAAGTAGAAGCAATAATCATTGACATAACAGTAACTTCTTTGGCTAAAATGCTTAATAGGTACATCACAAAGCACCCTGGGTCTGGGGAGTTAGGGCACAAGGGTCACAAGGCAAAAATTAATAAATAGAAAACACTTAGATACATCTTGTAAAAAAAATTAAGATTCAGAGATACAGGAGGTTCTTAGAAGTAATCTAAGAACTCTAAAGCACTCCTCAAAGTTTCAAAGACTAGCCGGTCTGTCTTCAAAACAAATGACTGTAAGGGATAAATATTAGTATAATACCAGAGTTTTGAGAAGAAAAGTTAATTCACAAGAAATCCCTACCCTGCCCATATCGCTCACCCAAGGTATTAACAGTTCATTCAGAGATAGGTGAAGACTCAGAAAGAAGAAAGTCACATAGCTCTCTGAGAAGAAAGGAAAAACAGAACGCAGTCTAAGGCACAGAAGAAGGAAGATTAAGGAGTAGTTAAACAGCAAGACATCTGACTGATAAAGAGCACAGAAACTATTTAAACTGAGATTATTAGCCCCAATAACAAGTATTCCAAAAGAATGCAAATGACACTGGTAATTACAATGAAAATGCAACAAGATAAAACTATTAGAATAATTTGAAAGTGGTAATCCCAAAGCAAAATTCAAGAACTTTTGTACAAAAATGGAAAAGTAGTAGTAGTAAGTAGGATTAAAATTGTACTTTATGTGTTACTTATATAGGATTTATTCTCATAGTTAATATTAAAGGAAATGTGTTCTTAGATGTGTTTCTAAATGATCTTTTAAGTGTTTAATAGCAAAATTAAAACCAGGGTCATTACTTTCCAAATCACTACAGGGAAATGAAACATTAAAGTATATAATATACAGAGAAAAGAAAGACTACGCTGCAATGTAGCAATCATATTCGGAGAAAAGCCCTATTATATTTACCTAATTATACTTCAAAAATACTTGAGACAACCAAACATTCATAAATGATAGCATGAATACAGACATTCATGTGGCATTCGTTCAATAAATTATTTATTTATATAATTTTTTAAAAATTTACATATATTTGACATCAATTGTAATCCCCATGTATTCCCCATCACCATCTCACCAGTGCACCATCACCTCAGTCCCCTGTGCTGTCTGCCCTCAACTCTTCCTCTCTTCCCTCCCCACCAAGTGTCCCCAGTTTGTCCTTCTCTTTTCATTTCTGGTTTTTGTGTCTTTATTGTTGTTGTTATTATTATTATTGTTCTTATTCCTTTCCTTGATCCTTATTTGGTTCCCTTATATTCCTCCTAGGGGAGGAACCACCTGGTATTTTTCTTTTGCCTTCTGACTTACTTCGCTGAGCATAAACCTTTCCAGTTCCATCATGTTCCTATGAATGCGTCTAGTTTTTCATTTTTGACTGCTGAATAGTATTCCATCGTGTATATGTACCACAGCTTCCCGATCCACTCATCTGTTTTTGGGCATTTAGGTTGTTTCCAAGTCTTACCTATTGTAAAGAGTGCTGCTAGAAACATAGGGGTGCAGGTATTTTTTTGAATCACTGTTTTTGTGTTCTTTGGGTATATTCCTAGGAGTGAGATTGCTGGATCATATGGAAGTTCTTCTTAGTAGATTGAGGAACCGCCATACTGCTTTCCATAATGGTTGGACCAGCTTGCATTCCCACCAGCAGTGTAAGAAGTTCCTTTTTCTCCACATCCCCGCCAATATTTGTTGTTGCTACTTTTTTTGATATGTGCCATTCTCACTGGTGTGAGGTGGTATCTCAGTGGTTTTGATTTGCATTTCTCTGATGACAAGAGAAGTTGAGCGTTTTTTTTTCATATGCCTGCTGGCCATTTGCATTTCCTCTTTGGAGAATTGCCTTTTTAGCTCTTTTGCCCATTTTTTGACTGAATTGTTCACTTTGTTTTTGTTTAATCTGGTTAGTTCTTTGTGGATCTGTGTGGTAAGTCCCTTGTCAATAATGTTGTATGCAAAGATCTTCTACCAGTCTGTGGGTTGTCGCTTTGTTTTGGTGGGTTGTCGCTTTGTTTTGGTTAGCGTATCTTTTGCTGTACAGAAGCTTTTAAGTTTGATGTAGTCCCAGCTGTTTATCTTTTCCTTCACTATCTTTGCTTTAGGTGTTGTAGTTCAATAAATTATGTAACAGCAAAAAAATGAATAAACTAAGGGAGATTTTATAAATGACCATCAACAAGAAAATATAAAAAGTCATTTCTGAAGAATACATTGATCTCTTTTATATAAAGGTCATTAAGTAAGCAAAAAGAGTTAAGACACTTTTTAGCAACAGAAAAATTTGTGGTAAATGCTCTAAGAAAACCCAGATAATGATGACCACCTAGAAAATAGGCTAGGGTTTAGTCCTCCAGAGAAAAATGTAGTAAAGAAATATTAAGAGGCTTCAAAGTTGAAAAAGGAACTCAACTACACTGCTGGTGGGAAAGCAAACTAGTCCAACCACTATGGAAAGCAGTGTGGAGGTTCCTCAAACTACTAGAAATGGAACTCCCATATGATCCAGCAATCCCACTCCTAGGAATATACCCAAAGAACACAAATACACTGATTCAAAAGTATACCTGCACCCCTATGTTTCTAGCAGCACTCTTTACAATAGGTAAGACTTGGAAACAACCTAAATGCCCAAAAACAGATGATTGGATCAAGAAGATACATATACACGATGGAATACTATGCAGCAATCAAAAGAGATAAATGAGAGTCATTCGTAGAAACATGGATGGAGCTAGAGGGATTATGCTCGGCGAAATAAATCAGAAGGCAAAAGAAAAATACTCCTAGGAGGAATATAAGGAAACCAAATAAGGGACCAAGGAAAAGAATAATAGCAATAATAATAATAAAAACACAACAAAAACAGAAAGATAAGGACAAATCCTGGACGCCGTGGGGAGGGGGATGGGAATGAATTAGGGCAGAAAGAACACAAGGGACTGAGGTGACTGATGGTACACTAGTGAAATGGTGGTGGGAAATCCATGGGGACCACAATTGATGTCAAATATATATAAATAAAGAAAAGAAAAAAAAAAGAGGATTCAAAGTTATTATAAGGTTTTAGTTGTTCTTGTTTTGGTGTGGATAAACTTGTATCTATTATAGAGCTTCTCTTGTATGAGTGACATACTTCAGAATATAAAAATTAAAACAGGAAAATACACTTCAAATTTTCTTTTAAAAAAAAGAGCAAAAGAGATTTCCGCTGCTATATAAACTATTTCCAATTATAGAAAAAGATTTGCTCTCTGAAATGTAGTGAAACTGACAAGCCTCATAAAAACTACAGGTAAAAAATTACATATATAAACAGAAAATAGTCAATATAAATTAGACACACATAAACATCTAAGACTGAAGACTTCATTGCAGAAATACAATGAAACAGTTCAGAATTGAACTATATAACATTTAACAGTTCAATATTGAATTTTTTAACATTAAACTCACATGTAAATCTAAGAAGAAAAATACCTTTAAAAAGGATATTAGAGGTTACTTAAGAATATGAAAAATTCATGATTCATAGGAAAAAACTTTAATGAAGAATTCAAGAATATTCCTACCTTTGGATCTCTCAGACAGTTCTTTTGTTGAGCCATGCACAAAGCATTTCCCTGTATATACCCTTCACCAATAGTTGTTTTCAGATTATACCTATGAGATACGGGATCTAGCTTCCTGAAAAGCGTCCTTCAAAGTGTGGTGCACCCACAACATTTCCCAGTAGGGAGAGCCATCTAATTTATGGATTGACACTGCTTCCCCCTTTCTATTTTATTTGTCCCAAGCGAGACAATGTAGAGGACTAACAATGGAATCCTTAATTCATTCATTAGTCTATGACCAGTCAACCCTAGGATACCACATACTAATGTCTGTGTATCTAAGTTAAGAGGATTTAAACATAATATTACCTAATTTTAAGGAAACTCTTTTACAAAGCATTAATTTTAAATGAAATAGATTTAAATTAAATATTAAATTAAATTAAATATTAAATTTGATTTCCTCAAATCGGTTTGAATAATGCAAAGGAAAAAATAAACAAGAAAATGGCAGAGTTGACACTTAAGCAGGAGCTTGTTATCAGCCATGCTATCAATTGGAAAAAATGACAATGCAATCACATATGAAAAGTAGGTCAAGTGATATCTAAGCTATCAAAAATCTGTGTATTTACACGCTCTGATGTTGTGATGAAACTTGTCTTAGGTTAATGTTGTAATTTTTGTATTATTGATAATTTGCAAGATTCAAACTAAGTATATCTAGATTTGAAAACAACCTCTTGTTTTTCAGCAATATTTTTCAACCATCAAAACTTTTTTATGTGATTTTCTTTTATTGGTGGGTTTAGCATAGTCAATTAATTTAGTAAATATTTATTAAACTCAGGTATAACATGGCAGTTAAGAGAATAGGCTTTGATGGCAGTTTGCTATAAATTTACTTAAGCTCTCTCCAAGTCTTCTTTCCATTATTTTTATTTATTTTTAATTTTTTTAAATGAAGTACCACTGCATGGGTGAACTGGTGGTGATAATTCTATGGGGACTACACCTGAGAAAAGAAAGCAAACATTGTAAGAAAAATTAAAGTACTATTGTTTTTACATCCTTGTTATTTTTGTGACAATACAGGATTTCTCCTCTCATTGAAATGTTATCAAAACTTCTGAGAATTAAAAAAATATTACTTCAAGAAAGTATATTGATAAAGCATCTTCAAGTCTTTCAAAGGCCAATTTTCATATCACCAAAGAATTATTTTCTCCTGATGAAAATGGTTAAATTAATAAATGGAAAACATGGCAACAAAACAAATGATGTTGAAAAATGTTAAGAAAACACTACCAAGGAGTTGGAGAAACAAGGACCAGAGCAAATTACATAATGTGTTGGATGTTTTCTACAAAGCTTAAATCAAGTACAGACTTTTTTTTTTAAATATCTGAACTTATAGCATTTACTAGAATCTCTTTCAAAAATAAAATTCACTAAGAACTACTTTTTGGTGAGTCATTAAGGGAAACCTGTATCAGCAGACACATTACTTTTTTGAGAATTTTTTTTGTGTGTTTCAGAAAAGCATATTAATTCTGCTTAAAGCTATTAAGAAATAACAGCTGCTTAAACTGGGAAGAGGAAGATAAGGGAGAAAGAAGAAAGGGAGAAGGAGTAGAGAGAAAGAAAAAAGGTAAAGGATAGGAGGGGTAAAGGTAAGATTAGGTATGTGGAAATCAGTCATGTCATTATTCACAGGCAGGATAATATGAAAAAGATGCTAAAGTCAGAAGTGACAAAAAGACTACAAGATGATGTCAATGTGGTCAGCTGTATGAAAACAAGGTTCTGAAATACAGTATATCCTCATTGAATGTATGCATAGTTTCTTGGCAACTGACTCAGCAAAAATGACAATATCATCCAGCATTGTTGGTTCACCAATGTTGTAACGAAATGACCATTATTCGAGGACATGCTGTATTTCATGAGATGTGAGTGACAAAAAAATATTTCATATCCCAGAAGGTGAACGTCTTAGTGTAGAGTACTTACAAATGTCGACATCTTCACAAGTTATGTGTTTTACATTTTAAAAACCAAATTTTTTGACTTTTCCTTTGATAACGTTGATAAGCATTATCTTACCTAACATAAATTTAGAAAACAAATCACAACACACACGTAATCAACTTTTTAAGATAAAGCTGAACATTTAATAACAGGAAGTAAATATTTTTAAAAAGAAATAAGAAATCTGTTATGGAGCATTTTTTTGGTTAAATATGTTTATTTAAATATGTATATTTTATAACATTATTCATTTATGTACAATGTTTGATTTCTCTTCTCAGGTGTAAGCCCCATAAAATTCCTACCACCAAGTCACTGATTAACTGTCAGAGAGAACACTTTTTTTTGTAAGAAGATCATTTCTAAAGAAGGATTTTCTTTCTACCATGTGATTTAGTTGCTGAATATACTATGCAAATGTCATATACTAAAACTCTCACAGTTACACTTAAGTAGATCCTATATTAACAAACTATTTAAAAATCTCCCCCCAATTCTGTGAGCCTTGAAACAACTTTTAATATAGCTTCATACAAGAGTTCTACCAATGATGTAATGTATTCATTTGTCCTTAACCTAGATAATCCCACACCAACCTGTCTGTTGCTTTATTATATTCTCATTTTTCAACTGCTCAATCTCTTTCTGGAGATTACTAAATACAGAGATATACTTTGGGTAGGAACACCACAGTGGTCAAGGATATACTAGGTATATCATATCCATTTGTCCCATGGATGGAGTTACTAACTTTGATTACTTTCTTTAAGGTCTGATTCCTTGCTTAAATCGCTAGGAAGTTATTCTTTTCTTTTTGAAAGTCATCAAGTAGTTTATTTAAGAATACTTTACGGGAGTTCCTTAGCAAACTTTCACCCACTGGTTTTAGCACCCAATGATGACTTTTGACCAATCAATCATACCGTAATGGCAATTTATCTCTTTCCATCCTCACCCATTTGTTAATTCACTTATTCAGATTACTTCGTGAATACCATACTCCTAACATCATCTATTCTAGTGCTCAGATTGTCCCAATTTGTCCACTAGGAGCTCAGTTCTACCAAATAACACAGTTTCATTACTGAACAGCAGCAGTTTGTTTTCTTATTTCCAGTAGTAAAACTAAGGCTCTGATTAAATGAGAAAGAAAACATCTATTATCCTCAGGGGAGCTGTGCTTATTTAACCAAATAAGGTACACAGGACACATGTCCCTACCATTAGGACAACATAATTAGAACAAAGAGCACACACAGAGCTCTCCCCACACTACAAATGGCTCTGGTCATGGGAGACCTGTCTTTTTTTTTTTTTTAAAGATTTATTTATTTACGCATACAAGAACTGGGGTACAGGACAAAGGTGTGTGTGTGGGGGGTGGTGGTGGTGAGAGACGATTCACCAGAGACAGAATGGAGCACAGGCAGACTGACTGAAACATAATGCTGAGGGGAGCAACAGGCAAGGCAGGAGAGGTCTGCTGAGCCACGTGGTCAGCTCCCTGGCTGGGTATCAAACTCAAGCTACAGTGGCAGCAGATAGCTTCATAGTGTAGTGCTTAACCCCTTGTGCCACCAGGGAGGCCAAGGAGACCTGTCTTAAAAGGACTAGTTTTTTAGAACTTAACAGAATCCAAGTTAACTATTTTTATGTTGATTCATCTGCCTGAATTTTTACTACTCTAAGTTCAGCAAACTATATAATTGCCTGTAAGTGTATTCTTTCAAGCTCTATGAGGAAATACGTAAGCTATAGTGACAGGACAAAGAGTTCTACTCTGAATCACTTATATAAGATGCTTTCTTCAAATTTCCCTGTAATTTAAAAAGGAAATTAATAACCAAAAGTATAACAGTACTAGTGAATCCAAAATAAAAATACCCATATATATCTGTATATATTTCTCCATTTCTGTATCCATACATATACAGGGACATAGAGAAAACTACATATAGATATATATGTTATATCTATATATAGCGCTAGATTAATCATAGGCTATACAGTCATCTAATATCTCCAGCAATTAATCTAGGAGAAAGTCACCTTTGAGTTTATTTTATTTTATTGATTTACCCATTCTTACAAAATCTGTGAATTTTTAGTTATTTTGCTCACTTCCTAATATATAATTGATTGCTATTACTTATTCCAATATCTACGTTTGATAGCATTTACTTATCCTGGAAACAAAAAACTCCTCATATTAGGAATCCTTCCTCAATCGAAGTGTGACAGGGCAGGGAGAGAGGCACCCCAGAATCCCCAAATCTGCCTGCTCTAAATAGATTCTGCCAACTACCGCATCAAGACAAAATATATATCTTACAATGGAAAGGAACTTTAATAAAATTAGTGTGCAATACAGAGAAAAGAAAGTTGCCCAAATCAAACACCAAAAGAACAGGCCCAAAGCAGGACCACTGAGGCCAGAAAACCTGCCACACATCAAAGGCACCTTCTGGTGGGGACTCATAGGAAAGGGGCAGAAGGGCCCAGCACACTTGGGACTGAAGGAGCAAAATTAAAATCAAGATGAAAGCTGCTATTGTTCACCTCCCCACAGGTCTCTCACCCACATCTGCTTCAACCAGTCCAAGGCCAAGAAGCAAGTGCAGCTTCTTTACATGTCTCTCTGTTCCATATGCTTCCTCCAGGTCTCCTTCTGGCTTTTCATCCTACTCCTTCCCTTCCCAGTCTCCTCTCCAAGAGACCTTCCTCTTTCCCTTTTCAGTTTCTCCTTCCTCAGCAATACCCTTCCTTGGGTGGGACAGGGAACCTGGAACCTTCCCTTTTTGGGGACCACCCAGTTACATAAGCACCTCACATGAACTAAAGGAGTATATCAGAGGCCTCCCAAGTGGCGCAGTGGGTTATGCAATGCACTATGAAGCAAACCACAGCCTCTGCAGCACAAGTTCGATCCCTGCTGCTGCCTGAGAGGGGACCCACATGGCACAGCAGACCTCCCCTGCCTCGCCCGCTGCCGCCCTCAGCAGCGTGTTTCAGTCACTCTGGTGAATCCTCTCATCTCCTGCGACTCTGGCCTGTACCCCAGCTCTTGTATGCGTAAATATATAAATCTTAAAAAAAAAATAAAGGAGTATATCAGAATTCCCTAAATCACAAGGTAGAAATCACTGAGAATAACTTTTAAATTTAGGAAGGAAAACCATTTATTTTGAGTTTATTTTATTTTATTGATTTACCCAAAAATAAGATGGTAGTTTTTTGTTGCACTCAGAACATACAACCTACAAGGAATAAAAATATTGCTATGTAGCAAACAGAAACCATGGTTTTAACAAAGTTTACAGTGGAAACCTTATTAAATAACAAAATTATGAAGTTTATGATGGAAACAAATAAGAACGAATGAATCTAAGAAGAATTGTCTGATTTCAGTATAAACAAATAATTATCTTCAAATTTATTGTTTTATTTCAAATGGCCTATTTGGGTGACTCAGTTTTCCCCTGGAGTAGCTGGACCTCTAAGTGATGATTATGTGACGATTGAGATAAAGAGTTTAATTTGACAAATTCATTCAGTTAGTCAATTGTAAGGAAACTGCGTGTCTAAAAACACTTAGAATTAATTCTCTTTACACTAGTTAGTGATTTAGAAATTATCCATCAGAAAACTTACAGAAATTTTTATAATTCATTCACTCTTCTTTATGTCTAATTATCCATTTCTGTTAAGGCAAAGGACTGAAGATATTAACTTACAACAACATAACTCTTTCAAGCCTGAAAGCAGCCTGTCAATGGGTAAAAGGAAACTGCGCCTACTGGAGAAGCCCACCCACACCTCCCTCGACACCATCTCCCTGTGGCCTGACGTACCTGTGAAGAACACTTAGAAGGGCTCTGCATAGAAGTGTGAACACTACTGTTTTTTTTTTAAAGATTTATTTATTTATGCATACAAACACTGGGGGTACAGGCCAGAGGTGTGGGGGTGGTGACAGAATCCACCAGACAGAGCAGGACGCAGAACAAGCAGATTGACAGAAACACACTGCTGAGGGGAGCAGCGGGCACAGCAGGAGAGGTCTGCTACGCCATGTGGGTCCCCTCCCTGGCCAGCGGCAGGGATCAAACTCGTGCTGCAGTGCCTGGAGTTTGCTTCATAGTGCGTTGCATAACCCACTGCGCCACCAGGGCGGGCCCAACACTACGGCTTTTTAAGCTGATTATTAACCTATTACTATATATCTAAAGAATCAAATGTGAATGAGCAGGTCATGGTGAAAAGCACTGAATATGTCTATACTCTTAACCTTAATAAATATAATTCTGTTAAGCAATAAAAATTTATTGTAAGAAAGTTGTTGATCTAATTCAGCAAAATCTCAATTGAGGGTGGTAACATAGCAGAGGTATTCTGGAAAGTATGGAAACCCCCCCCCCTTTTTTTTTGTCATAAAGACTAGGAGGGCAGCAGTGTTAATTAGGAAGCAAAAGTCCAGACTGCTAAACATACTGCAATATGCAGGGAAAAAAACTACCATCCCAAATACAAATAATGCTTCCACTGAGAAACACTGACCAAATTCAATAATGAAAGTAAAGAGTAAGAATATCCAACAAATTGGAAAATTCTGAATGAGTATCTGACACATGAGTATCCTTTCACAGCAGCAAAGGACATAGGATTCAGAGTTTAGTAACCCGTCATCCACTGTAAATAAAGTCCTAGCATAACCAAGTCATATGGAAAACAAATAAAAGATTTTTATATGCAGAGTTTACCAACATGCTAATTCTGAGGAGTCATCTCATGTCCAAACCATCCAACAAACAAAAACAAAAAGAACGAAAAAACATAATAGGAAACAAATACTCCATTAAAGAATGGAGTAAGGAAGAGATGTCTATACTAGCAACTGTAGGAGGAATGTACAATAATTTCCCCTTAGGAAGAATAGTATGTAAAGCAGAAATTTCATCA
Organism: Galemys pyrenaicus; assembly: GCA_019455555.1. Lineage (NCBI taxonomy): Eukaryota > Metazoa > Chordata > Mammalia > Eulipotyphla > Talpidae > Galemys > Galemys pyrenaicus. The sequence continues at coordinate 3,210,623 of JAGFMF010011911.1, read as the reverse complement.
CAATGAGTAAATAAGTAAGCAAACAACTGGCTATACGCAAGATTTCTATGTAATACTCATTTATGAATTGACTGCATATATAGCACCAAAAAGTGTCTGTGACTTTAACTTCCTAGTGATGGTGAAATTATAAATGTATATGTTTCAGTGTTAAGGACAAAAATATTTACTATGTACTAACATATTTTGCTTAACTATTGAAGTTGACCATAGATCTGAGATATCCAGGAGAGGAAGAGGAGGTGAGTTTGAAAGGGAAGGGCAGGGAATAAGACTATGGGGGAGGATTATGAGTACTCTGATGGTGAGTAAACTTGAGGGGAGAAATCCTGTATTGTTAAAATATTAACAAGGATAAAAAACAATGGTACTTTATATATGAAAATATATATATATATCAGTTTAAAATATCCATATCAATTACTGGTTACTTTGTTTAAAGTGGGAAAAAAAATTAAACCGAAATGTTTCCTTAAAAGTTGTTAACTATGAACTAAAGATATTGAACAAATATTAAATCATAAGAAAAAACTGCATTCTACTGAAAAATTATACATATGCTGCCACATGGTCAGTCTGTAATTTCTCAAAATGAGAACTGGATTTCAGTAAAAAAAGAAAAACCACTAAATGCATACATTTAGTTTTCTCCCTTGTTTTTTAATGAATGCATATTTATAAACTTTTTATTCTTCTTTTATACATTACACTACTTTCAAATAAGAGAATGAAAGGACATATTAAATGGGAAATTACAAGTTATTATTTAAATAGAAAATATGTTGATTAAAGTGCCAATGAAAACACTTGAAGGTTTTGTTGTTGTTGTTTGAAGGAACTCAAGATCTAAAGTGTTTCTATTTGTAGAAATGGTATAATATGTCTTTTAGACCCAGGCTCCCACTAAGAACCTGAAAAGTTGAAAAATGTGAATATTTGTTTTTCAAGTTATAAAAAGTTATCGAAAATGAGAACTAGTAAAGACTTAGTGCAACAAAAGAGAAGACATATATAGGAAAGCATACAGCAGTTTGTTAAGTCTCCATGGTGCAGAACTTCTCCCTGGGAACCAGTGGAGTAGAGGGGCTGAGTCCATCGCTGGCCACATTATCTGAGGCTCCAGAATAACAGAAATAAGCCTCTTGAATCCCTAGTACTTAGAGGGAAATGAGAACAGGAAAAAACAAAACAATAAAGTAGAGATAAAGAACCAGTCCCTTAATAGGTATGTGAGCAGACTCACTTGTTCTGGGACCTAAAGCAACACAAGTCAGAACAATGTCCATACCACTGGAGAAGGAATCCTAGATACTACCCTTAAAAGTGTGAACCTATCAGCCAAAGAACACTAGTGAATACTGGGCACAATCCTTGGTAAAATCCCAATGGCAGTTTTTAGGGAAATAGAATTAAATACCTTAAAATTTGTATGGTGCCACAAAAGACATCAAATCATCAAACCAACTCTGAAAACAAAATAAAACAAAACAAAAATGAACATATCACCCTCTATGACTTCAAACTATACTATAAAGCTACAGTAATCAAAACAGGTTCATACTAAAATAAAAATAGCACACAGAACAAAAGATCAAGGGCTCAGAAATAAAACCACATACATAAAAGCCAAGAGCATACAGAAGAGAAAAGAAAAGTCTCTTCAATAAACGATGCTGGAAAAACTGGACAACCATAAGCAAAAGGATGATTATACCGTACACTAAAATCAATACAAACTGGATAAAACCTTAAATATAAGACCTGAAATCATAAAATACATAGATATAAATAGAGATTAAAAGCTCTCTGACATCAGTCTTACTGATGTATTGATCTCCAATAGCAATAAACAAAAGATAATATAAACAAATGAGATTACATTAAATTAAAAAACTTCTGCACAGAAGAAACATCACTAAATTGAAAAGAGTCTACTGAGTGGGAGAAGGTATCTGTAAACCACCTATCAGATGAAAGGTTAGAATCCAAAATACATAAACAGCTCATACAATTCAACAACAAAAGTATACAACAGTTAAAAAACTGGGCAGAGGATCTAAACAGATGTTTCACCAAAGAAGATATATACATGGCCAACAGATAAAGCATATTTTACATTGCTTACCGTTAGGTAAATGGAAATCAAAAACAGTGGCATTTCAACTCATATCAGATGGGATGATTATTATCAGAAAATAAAGTACACATCAAGGATGTAGAGAAAAAGAAACCCTCATCCGCTGTTGGTGGGAATGTAAAGTGGTATAACCACTATGGAAATAGTATGGTAGTTCCTTAAAAAAAACAATTTTTTAATGTATCTAGGAATTTCATCTCTGGAATTTATTTGAAGAATACAAAATCAACTAAAAAAGACATATATTCCTCCTATGTTCATTGCAATACTATTTATGGTAACTGAGATATGGAAATAATCCTAGCGCCCAAAGATGAATGGAGAAAGAAGACAGGGTAGATACACACAATGGAACACTATTCAGTCATTAACAAAAGATGAAATCCAGCGGCTGGTGACACCAACAAAAAGGTCTTTGGTTTTTCACCGTACAGTACTATTTTGGGAGTTAACTGCCTTGATGAAAAAAAAAAAAACCTCATTTATGTACCAGTTGAGGGCACTATTGAAAAGATCAAAATGCATTGATCAAAATACATTTACCTAGACATTCTCCTGCGGCCTTTAGCCCTATCAGAAATGGGGGATGGGGAGATGGAGTTGTTAATCACTTTGAGGACTATGCACAGTATAAAGCCTGTGCTAATTAGACTCACATTCACCAGATCAAAATGTATTAATATAAATAAATTAGGGGCCTCCCTGTGGTGCAATGGGTTAAGCAAGGCACTATGAAGCAAACTGCAGCCACTGCAGCATGAGTTTGATCCCTGCCTGCCTTGCCCACTGCTGCCCTCAGCAGTGTGTTTCAGTCAGTCTGCCTGTTCTGCTCCCCGCTCTGTCTCTGGTGAATCCTCTCACCTCCTGTGACTCTGGTCTGTACCCCAGCTCTTGTATAAATAAATAAACGAGAGAGAGAGACAGAGAGAGCGAGAGAGAGAGAGAGAGAGAGAGAGAGACACAGAGAGAGACAGAGAGAGACAGAGAGAGACAGAGAGAGAGAGAGAGAGAGAGAGAGAGAGAGAGAGAGAGAGAGAGAGAGAGAGAGAGAAAGGCTGAACCTTGAGGGGATTATACTTAACAAAATAAGTCCGACAGACAGAAAACACCATATAATTTCACTTATTTGTGGGACACAAAGAAAATAAAAACCCTTAACTGTGATAATAGAATGATGTTAGCAGAAGGGAAGGAGCAAGGATGGAGAGGGTATAAAGGACTGACGGGTTGGTGGTGGATGGTGTCTGCACACTGGTGGGCATGGTGAGATAATACAAGCACACATAGAGTACTGGTTATGAAAGAAATATTTAAAAAATTCAATTCTACTCAAGCTACAAAATAAGAGTTAATTTGGTTAGCTAGTAGCAATTTAATGGAATATATCCTCAAGGGAACCAAGCAGATGACACATGAATTCAGTTCCTCTTTTATAGGATCAGCTAGAATCTAACCATACCTGCCTTTTATCATTAAGGCAACATTCACCTAACAATATTCATTTTAAAATGCACAAATCTATGCATTTAGAACATTTACAATGCTGTATGCTATTACCTCTATCTAGTTTCAAAGTATTTTCATCGCCCTAAAAGGAAACTACTCATTAAACAATCACTCCCATTCCCCTTTATACCCTTCCTTGGTAACTACTAATCTGCTTTCTTTCCCTATCTCTTTGCTTATTCTGGATATTTTATGTAAATGCAATTGTACAATACGAGGTCTTACTGTGTCTGACTCTTACACTAGCATGTTTTCCAGGTTTATGTTACCAGAACATTCCTTTATGGTCAAGTAGTATACCATGGTATGATTTACTACCCTTTGTTTATGCATTCAGCAACTGATGAACCTTGAGGTTGTTTCCATGTTTTGAATAGTGCTTTAAAGACCTGTAAACAAATTGAGTACTTGTAGTCAAGTCTAACGGTTACTACCTAGGAGAGAGGACTGCTGGGTCATCAAGTAATTATGCTTAACTTTTTGAGAAACTGTCAAATTTGTACTTCAGTGTCTGAACAACATAGTTCTTTATCTCAAATTACTTTTGAGAAAATATTGAAAACAGTAAATCTCATCAACTGTGTCTTCTCTGTATACATCATCTCAACGTTGTTTGAAATAAAAAAACTTTACTTTTTTACCTTCAAATGCAATCTAGCTGTCAAAGGGAAACAGATTAGGTTTTGAAATGGTGAAAAATTATATATACTTCATTATTCATAACTCTAAAAATCATTTCTATGATTTCACGCATTGCTCAAGTATCACAGCTAGGATGATATAGTTAATATTCTGAATTGTCTAAGAATTACTTCAAGGCTAACTTTTATAGCTGAGGTCAACTGATATTGGGAAATCCCAGTATAAAGCTAGGGACTTGGAAAGACGTTTGAGTGGTCCCAAGTCAGAAGTAACCCAATACAAATCCTTCTTACCAAGAAAATGTCTGTCTAGGCACCCAGGTTTTCTGAGTAGTAAAACAAAATGATGATGATGATAATGTGATGAGACTGCCAAATACACACAGAAACAAACCGCAAGGGTGCTGGGCAGAATAAGCAATAACCAATTCATCAGACAAAATATAAAATAAACATGTCAAAATATTTTTAAAACTGAAATATGGGGTCAGAAAACTGAGCAAGCAAAAAGAAAATCTAATAATGGTGTCTAATATTACTATATATGTGACCTTAAAGTCCTCAAATGACAGAATAAATAACAGCAAAAAAAAAAAAAAATTGAAAAGAAAATGGCTTTAAATTTCCAGTAGGTAAAAGAATCAAATGATAAAAAGATACACACCTAGTTGAATGAATAAAAACAAGTGCATACTACAAACACTATAATGAGAGCCAACAAAGTCAAAGACAAAGAAAACTCTTAAAAGCGGCCAAAGAGAAAATGTAAATCATTGACAAAAAAATTACACTGAAGCTGACTTCATCACCGATTAACATTTATGGCAGAGGACAGTGGAGTAGTATCAAAGTTCTATTTGGAAAAAAAAAAAGTCTTAAAAATCATTCTTCAGGGCCTCCCTGGTGGCGCAGTGGGTTAAGCAATGCACTGTGAAGCAAACCGCAACCACTGCGGCATGAGTTCGATCCCTGCTTCTGGCCAGGGCAGGGACCCACATGGCGCGGCAGACCTCTCCTGCTGTGCCCGCTGCTCCCCTCAGCAGTGTACTTCTGTTTATCTGACTGTTCTGCTCCCCGCTCTCTGTGGTGAATCCTCTCCCCCCCACACGAACACCTCTGGCCTGTACCCCAGTGCTTGTATGCATAAATAAATAAATCTTTAAAAAAAAATCATTCTTCAGCAAAACTACCTTTCATATTAGTGATAAAAGGAAATTTTCAGACAAAGAAAAGTTCATCACCAAAAGACCTCGCTAAAGTATATGCTAAAGGATATACTTCAAGAAATAAAATAGTACTAGAAGACCTTAAAGAGTCAGATAAATGGTGAACAAGTGATGTGCAAGTAAATAGAAGAATATTCAAATGTTCAAATAAAAAATAAATGGTGACCATGGGTGACAGTGATACTTGGTCATTATTCATGGAGCAGTATACTTACATAGTCTGTGTACTGTTGTTTATAAAATGTTTACTTACAACTATTTCTTTAAATAGTATTTCCCCCCTTTTCATATAGAAAAAGGAGAAAATGCAAATGTCTTTTTATTTTTAAAAAGTATAACTGTCTAAAAGTAACAGCAGTAGGAAGCTAATAATGAAAGATCTAGATAGAAGTAACCAGTATAAAAGAGTACAAAACAAATTCAAGAGCAAATGAGGTAATGACTTAATGTTCTATTAATTCCTATGACAACATTTCTTGGGCAGCCTCTAAAACAAACGAACAAGCAAAAACAACAACAGAATAAGCACATACAATTTCTAAATCATGTTTATAAAGAGTTAAAACAAACAACCATGCACCCAAGTATACATTAAAGTATTTTAAAAAGTCATATGAAAAAAAACAGGATAAACAATTTAAGTAAGTCCAAATATATCAGTAATCACAAATAATGAAAATGATTAGTGGTGAATTTGAAAGTTTACAGCTAAGAAATAAGACTGCATTAAAAATAAATTAGAAATTATTTATAAGGTATCTAATTCTTAAGTATAGAGAAAATTCAAAGTTATACCAGTTGTAGTCTAAATATATAAACTGGGAGTTGCTAGGCCAATAAGAAACAAAATGGGTTTAGAACATATTATTTGGTTTAAGGAGAGTTACTATATAATGACAAAAGGTTCAACTCACTGAAAAGCTGTAATAGAGCTAAACTTGTATGCACTGATAAAATAACCTCAAAATACAAATCAAAAAAGTTAGAATAAAAGAGAAATGTATAAATCCACTGCATTGGGAGATTTTAATACATCTTTAATAAAGATACAGATGAGTGAAAAATTACCAAGCTTTACTCTATTAGACATATTTAAATAAGAGCACACATATTCTTCTCAAATAGATAGGGACCATTTATAAAAATTGACTAAGCCACAAAGAAAGTCTGAACAAATACCTGAAATGTGGATCACAGGGACTATATCCTTGAACAATAATGTAATATACCAGAAGTCAGTAACAAAATATAAAGTTGTTGTCCAGGTGAAAAGGTTATAAACCAGAAGAACCAGCCTGAGATACCAGTTCCTAATAACTATAATCCAAAACATACCAGTCTTTCACTAGGGCAAACAAAAAATTAACCTTGTACTAATGCTTCTGGGGTAAAGGGGGATAGTGATTAAGATGGATAGAATTCTACCTGGCATGTAAAACAGTCATATTTCCAACTAATATTTTACAGATAAGGAAATTAAGATAGTGAGTTTTAGAGCCAGAATCTGAATACAGGTGACCTATTTATAGAACCCATAAGCTTATCCACTATTTTCAATTTTGTAGTAGGAACTTAATAAATAATTGTTGAATGAATGATAAGTTTAACAGGCTTGCGTGAGTATAAATTTAACAATATTGATTGAGAGCAAAGAACAGAATAATTACATTGCTGAGGTATGTTAATCTAATGAAGTCTATAGAATGGAAAACTTTTATATAGTTTTTTTCTTAAAAGGGAACTGTTTTAATATAGGTGATTGTTGCTTCAGATTCTCATAAAAGACTGCCTTTAGGTGTATATTTTTAAAGAAAGTTCTCAACACAGACCATAAGATGCTATAAATTATAGCCTTTTCTTCTTTTATATGCTATAAATTACAATCTTTGCTCATTGCTAAAAAAAAAAAAAAAGCAGATGCTATATAACATTCAGTTTGGAGAATACAAAAGAAAAGGATTTCTCTTGAAACTTTTCACAATGTATTATAAACATCCATGCTCTAAGAGAGGAAAAGAGTAAAGAGAAGTTTCCAATAAAACGTTTAGTAAGAATTTACTATACATGTCTTTGGTTTAAATGTTTTAGAAAAGTACTATAGTTAGTTGATTGCTGTGTTGGTTGATTAAAAGAGAAGGTGGAAAGAACTACATAAAAGCATGAATTTTGGTATTGCTCCAATAACAGCATTGCAATAGAAGAAAATTTCTGTAAGATACTATGCATGGCATGAATCAATTACAATCTTCTTCTTCCAAGTGTTACTAGAAAGAGATAGCTGGGCAATAACACATCCATTAGATTTATCTGTATAGACAATGCTTGATCCTCATGAGTATTATTAATGAAATCATTCTAGATAGTAAATATAGGTATATGATATAGTAACTCAAAAGTTATTGCTTGTTTTTTTATTACATAAATAAATATCCAGAAAACCTTAAGGAAACTCCTGGTGACTTTCTAAGGGATATAAGATGTTTCTTAAGTAGATGAAATCTTTTTCCTCAAAAGGAACCATGGTAATAGACTATTCATATTGCTGTACATTAATACTCAAGTCAAACAGGTATTAGCTTTAAGAAAAGTTTAGTCTTTTCCCCTAGGTTTTCCTCAAATGACTGACCATAAAAGCAGTTTTATTATTTTATTAAAACCGAATAAACTCAAAGCATTATCGTATAAAAGGATTTAGTGCTCTAATTTATAGCTCCTAATCAAGGAGAAGTATTTTACATGAAAAGATTTATAAGAGAAGGTTCTATTGTTCTATTGCCTAAAAACTGTAATTCTCTTCCTTAATCATTTCATTTCCCTGGCATATATTATAGGGATGTGTGTGTGTATGTACGTGCATGTGTGTAAAGTCATCCACAATTATTTGGAGAACTACTTTCATGTTACTACTACCCAGGAAGACACTGTTGAGAGAAAAAAAACTACAAATTTTCATATAGTGTATTTTTTGAGAGATTTCATAAACTTCTCTATTAAAATACAGACATGATAGGGAAATAAGTATATGCTGAAATACAAGATAAGTCTGGGTTATGAGATTACTTAAACACAGATCTGAATCCCAATACAGCTATTTATAGATATATAGCCTTGAGCTACAAACAAACAAAAACCTTGAGGTATATAACTTATTCTCAGTTTCTTGTATGTAAAATAAAGATAAAAGCTACCTGAGATTACTATAAAGGAGACTGCAATAAGCCAAGCAGAGCACATGGTGCTACGCATGTAAGTACTGACTGCCAATGATATGTTAATGGTCTCAAAGATAATATCTAATAAAGTAATGAATAAAATCAGCTACACTTGTTAAAGTTTCTAACTTAAATGTTGAGCCTATATTACAAATGCTTCTTGGGTTAGAAAAACAAGGAGTATGAAAAAAATTCTAATAGGCAAGGCTTAGAAAAATAAACAGAAAACTAGAGCAATTTTAATCTTATTTCAAATTATAACTTTATCCCTTAAAAGTTATGTAACTTTGGCTTTATAAGTAAAATGCGGACAATACTGTACACCTCATCATGCATTCTAAAGTTTAACCAGTCTAATATATATTAAAGGCCTGGGTTTATATTGTGGTTATCCACTTGAAATTTCTCCAGTTTAAAAAGTACATTTTATAGGCAACTTAAAAAACTTTAAAGACTGACAAGCATTAAAGCAATGATTTTTTTTATGTGAAATTACTGAATCAAGAATAGAGTATATACCAAGTTAACTGTTTTTTTTAAACTTTTTAACTTTTTTTAAACTTAGCACTTTCAATTACCCAATAATGAACAGTGCAAGGAATACTCTGAACACTACAGTACTATAAAGATTAAATGAAATAATCCATATCTCAAAAACAATTCACTAAACAAATGAAAGACACTGCTGTCTTGCTCTGGGTCCTTGACTTCTTGTCCCTTTTAGAAATCTTTCCCTTAATACAATTACTCCCTTTTTGTACATGACCTGTGGAATAAAAGATCTGAAAAGTACTATATCCTTGTTAATATCACCAATGCTTACATATTTTATAGGGCAATACTGATTTCAATGACTTTCTTTCAAGAGTATGGATTAATCCACCCTTTCCCCCTTCTATACTACTCAAATCTTTCACAAAGATTCTTTATTTCAGTCTAGATGCTTCTTACTTTAAGAAACCATAAGGATCCAAGGAGCCTTTATTTTTCATTGATGATGAGTTAGACATAGAAGAGCTACATTTCGTAGAAAAACTACACAGCAAACTTATAGTTATAAATATGAATTACTTGGTATATAAAGGATTACATCTGTACAAATTTGCCAGCATGTGCCCACAAAGCTGTGACAATAGCTGTTCAGTGTTTTTTTGAAATAGCTTTAATTCTCATGACTCTCTCTACATTATACAGAGAATATTTACCTCACTGGATTTTCATATTTGGACATTCTTAATGATAATAAAATAGAAGAACTAAGTGCTGGAAATATGTCTAAGGTTATTTCCCACTAAACCAAGGCCCTTTCAGGCCTTCAAAATCATAGATCAGTGCTCTTTGCTGTCACATACATTAGCAGGTCTGGCTACAGAAACATCTGAAAACTTAAAAAACAAAACAAATCAAATTAGCAGGTAAAATAATTCTCACTCATATGAGGGAAGAGGCAAAGATTCAGGGGCCACTAACGTACTCAATTCCAACTGTGTGCTCTCAGCATAATTAATAATGCTGATGGCATTAGTTATAATTGTGGAACAATTACTATGAGGTAATTATTAAACCATTTACTAAGTTAGAAAACTGAGCACTACCATGGTAAATTGATTTAATTAAGGTCAAAACTAACTAAGTGAAGAATCAGGGTTTTAGTGTGCTTAGCTTTAAAGCCCTCTTAGAGTTTCCAACCCTCTAGTTCACCATCTTGGTCTCATTCTCTAGCACCTCCATTCTGGCCTAAGAACTCATGGAAACCAGCTTTAACAGCCTGAAAGAATTAAAGGAAAATCTCAGGTTAGAATAAGGTTTGTTATGCTCATTACAAATGCTGTTTACTCATAATTAGATCATTTATTATTGTGAAAAGATCTAGACTCCAAGTACCAGTTTCTTAAGCAACTATTTTTATGGTATTAGGGAAGTTACAACCTTTTATCATTCATTCATTCATTTTAAAGATTTATTTATTTATGCATACAAGAGCTGGGGCATAGGCCAGAGGCACAGGCAGTGAGAGGATCCACCAATGATAGAATGGGGAGCAGAACAGGCAGACTGAGTGAAAACACACTGCTGAGGGGAGCAGCGGGTGGGGCAGGAGAGGTCTGCTATGCCATGTGGGTTTTCTCCCTGGCTGGCAGGCCTGATAGAACTTGTGCTGCAGTGGCTGTGGTTTGCTTCATAGGGCGTTGCTTAACCCACTGCGCCACCAGGGAGGCCCAAAGTTACAACCTTTTAAAACCACAGTTCCCCACCAGAAAAAGGGATGAAATGACTGACAATACTGACTGCATTAAGTAACATTTATTTGTAAAGGAGCTTTCTAAAAAACGTACATTTGCTTCTGATTAAATCAAGTATGTTAAAATCATAAACAAAACCAGTGAAGACATACACGCACAAATAATAAATGTATGGAATGAATAATATTTTCTTTTCACAAAATGGCAAATAAAGTTAATATTATTAATATATAAACTCTACCAATATACGTTCTAGTGCTGCTGACTTCAATATCTAATGACAAGCTATGTTTTTTTTTTTATAAAATAACTAAGTATCATATGACAAAACCCTTTAGTTCTGAAATTTCAATTCTTAGCCCTCTCACTACTCATCTTTATAAACCTACTCATACCCTTTTATGAAATTAACTGGCATCCCTCCTTATCCTCAAATTTCTCTTTTAACTGTCTACAACTTCTACATTCATACTTTTTATACTTTATTTCCACCCCACTTGTTATTTAATAGTTGCCAAGGAAGCAGTAGGTTTCATCTTGTACTAGAGTAGTGCTTTCAGAAGTGGTTCACAAAATATTTGTTCCTCAAGATCATAACCAATAGTCTACAGTTAATTAACAGTCAATAGTCTATAGTTAATTAACTTTGAGAAATACCAGGTTAAACAGTTTTGTTAGTTAAACGCACTATGTTAATGTACATAGTGAATCTGTGTACCTTCAGATAACTAGGTATTTATAAGTGCCTTTCTTCTATATTTACAAATATATGTACCTAAAAGGTGCCTTTCCTGCTAAACCAAGTCCTCATAGAGAAGTCGCAAAGTTACAATCAAGATGATAAGTCTTAATATGATGAAAATATATAGATGTATAAAAAAGGATTAAGATTTATCTTCACTTTTGAAATTTTATTAATCACAATTTTGTTTTATCCTACAGTGATACTTTATCTTCTGTGAAAGTAGCATTTTACACCTAACTTAATTTTAGGACTGATCCATTGTGTCTTATTTTTTCTGTGTATAAACACAGACAAACACATGAATATACAAATACACATTTCAAAGGTAAAGTTTATGAATCCAATCTATAATGGCATTATACTGGCAGATTTTATTTTAAAGATTTATTTATTTATGCATACAAGAGCTGGGGCATAGGCCAGAGGCACAGGCGGTGGATTTAAATTAAAGGTGGGTCTTCTTGGTTTATCATGTGTAGAGATATACTAACAAATTCTCTGTAACAATATTTAGGACTTCTCTGTAGGCAATGGTCCTCCACCACATTTGATTTTGCCCTCTAAGGTACATCTGGCAATGTAACAATTTTGTTGTCAGAACAAAAACAGTATGTTAGTGGCAGCTAGCCTACAATGCATAGGATATTCCCTACAACAGATATTTAACCAGCCCAGAATGTCAATAGTGCCACGACCAAGAAACCCTGTTTTATATAGAAAAGTCATATGCCCATTCTCAAAAGGAACCATTGTTACACCATTATATTAGAAATATTATAAATAAAAAGACCCATTACTTTTCCTGTTCAAAGATGTTCTATGGAAGAATGTAACCAAATCATGGACATTTATAATGTAATACTTGAGATATTCTGAACCACTGAGTGTACTTTTTTTTTTTAAAAAGATTTATTTATTTATTTATGCATAGGCGACTAGGAGGTAGGCCAGAGGTGTTTGGGGAGGGATGTGTGAAACGATTCCTCAGAGACAGAGTGGGGATCAGAACAGGCAGATTGATGAAATTCATTGCTAGGGGGAGCAGGGGAGAGACAGAAGAGGTCTGCTGCACCATGTGGGTCAGCTGCCTGACCAGGCCAAACTCAGGCTAGCAGTGGCAGTGACAGTGCTGAGACTTAACCCCTAGGTCAACTGGAGGCCCTAGAAGTAACTATTTTCAAGAGAGGAGAAAATTCAAAGGTTAGTGACAACCAACCCATTATTAATGTCTATATCTTGCTAGTAATTTTATATGAAGCTTATCTGCTCGTAATATTCTTTAGGAAGAAACAACTTTTCAAGAAAACAGGCATTTAATTTTCTGTACAACAATAAAGATACCTCAAGGTCTTTGCACTTGAAAATCATTTCACTGGATGTAAATTCACACTGGCTCTCATTGCTTGTCCTTAAGTATCTTAAATATGTTACTCTATTTTCTTCTGGCATAATACACTGCGGTGAAAAGTTTAATGACAATCTTATTTTCTTTCCTTTATTAGTCACTTAGTCTGTGTGCCTGGTATTCAAAAGATTTCTTTCTCTTTAAAGTTTACTGATTTTACTAACATTTGTATTAGTGTCAGTGTTCTGGGCCAGTATTCTGGTATCAGTATGTCCTTTCAAGTCATTTTTTTAATTAAGATTTTCATTTCTTTTTTTTTTATTAATTATATTTGACATCATTTGTAGTCCCCAGGGAGTACCCACCACCATTTCACCAGTGCACCATCACCTCAGTCCCTTGTGCACCC
>JAGFMF010011911.1:3128549-3197109 GCA_019455555.1 Galemys pyrenaicus | reverse complement strand
CCCTCTGCCCTCATCCCCATCCTTGCCCACCCCCCCTTCCCCCCCCCCCAGTCCCTTTGGTTTATCTTGGCTTTTTGGTCTTGTTGAGTTTTTTTGTTTGCTTTTGGTTATAATTGCCCAATTCCTTGAGCTTATTCTTTGTTGTTGATTTCTCACCTCTTTTCAACCATGATACTTATTTACTCTTGAATTTCTCCTGGACTAGGGTTCATTTCTGAAACTTCATATTTTGTTTCTATTCTTTCCTAGGTTTTACATTTATTTTATGTGTTTTTTTCCCTAATTCTAACATGTGCTTCTCTTTCTTAATTATATTGTTATAGCTAATTATATTGTTTTCTTATTTTATTTCATTTTGTACTGAATAGGAGATTATAGTACTTATCTGTTTTGTGGACACATACCCCTGACTTGCACTCAATTCACTGTCTTCAGGAAGTCATTTTGCCGCTTTCTCTTAATAATAACTTGGGGACTTTTCTTTTACAATTTTGTTCATCATTTTTAAATGAAATTACTTTTGCTGAGTTATTAGGAGGTATGGTTCAGCAGTGCTTTTCTAACACCCAAAGCTCATTCTGTTGTTTTGTGTGGCCTTCAAATAGCAGCTTTTTGATAGTTATTCATGCATCTCTACAATTCCCTCAAATATGGGCTGAAGCTACTGATTTATTTCTAACATCAAAATGGAACAGAAGTGACTTCTGGGGCTTCCATGGTAGTGCAAGGCGCTGAGCATCTCCATGAAGCATATGCAGCCACTGCAACACATGATCCCCAACCAGGGAAGTGACCAGCATGGCACAGCAGACCTCTCCTGACTCAGCAATGTACTTCAGTCAGTCTGCCTGTTCTGTTCCCCACTCTGTCTCTGGTGAATCCTCTCCCCCACACTTCCATCTTGTTTACTGCCTTTTCCTCTTCCACTTGCTTGACCTGATGGAAACCAGCTGCCCCACTTTAAGCTGTTTTGTGGAAAACCAAAACCTGAGGGAGAACTCCAGTCAACTAACAGCAACAAGCCTAGGCCCCTCTATTCAACAGACCATGAGGAAATTAATTCTGCCAACAATTACTTAAGTGTGTTTGAAAGCAGATCATCCCTCAGTGGAAACTTAAGATGACTAGCAGAGGCCAACACACCTCAACAAATGTCTTGACTTCAACCATTTGACACAACAGATTAACTATGAACCTATTAGAATAAATAGCTAAATTGCACCCAGTTTCAGAAACCGCAAAAATTTTAAGATAATAAATGTATGTTGTTTTAAGTGTTAGGTTTGAGAATAACGTATTATGCAGTCACAGTTAATGAATACATTCTCTTGCAGTTGTTTTTTTAAGGGGATTGGTAATTTGGAGAGATTCTAAACTATTTCCTAAGTAATTTTTAAAACAAATATTACGCTTGCAAATAATGTATTTCTTTCTAATTACAAATGAATTTCATAACATGTTGTGATTAGATATACAAAACTAATACTTTCTATTAATTTATTTCAAAATATATGTACTCTGCTATTTAATTTGCAATACAATTCTTCCTTTTTCAGATAAATAACGATAGCACCATTAATTCAAATATGCATTAATGTAAAAATCAAATGCTTTATTTCCTAGCAGTTTGAATTTGCCAAGAGAAAGCAGACATTAATCATATTTTTCAAATGAATAAAAATTAAACACAAAACAAAACAAAAAGCCAAAATATTCCTCCTTCAAAGGGAGAAGTTATTCTTTATCTTATTTCATATAAGGTCATTTGTTAATAAATCATCTATTCCAAGTTTTAAAAAATCTTGTTGTGGTTACTCTATTTTACAAGAAAATAACATTTCTCCTCACCTCTAGTCCCTAATTACAATATAAATTCCATTTAAGGATTTTTTTGTTTCACGGCTACAGACTCAATGTCTACAAGTATCTAAGTACCCTACATGCTCAGTAAATATCTGCTGAATAAACAAATGTATAAAAACCTACCATGGAATAACCAATATTTATTTGGTATAAGCTACTGACAGACACTCCGCTAAGTACTTTACATGTATTGTATTTTATAATCTTTTAAAGAAACTGTTTTTAATCTTCATTTAACAGACAAAGAAAATAAGACCTGGAAACTAGATAATCTACCCAATATAAACATAGTAAGCTGGAGGCTTAATCTTAATAAGACGAAAGAGTCTAATTTCAAAGTAGTATTTTTAAACTCCTACACTGTAATTGCAAAGCCTAAAACTTCATGTAAAACAACAAACACTTGTCTTTTCTATAGAAGAAAAATATATTCTTAGTATGCACTTTCTCTTGCTTTTCACTTCCTTCTTTCAATAATAAACACGGTTCCCTTGGCACTCCGTATCTTATAAGGACTATGTACTTCCAAGATTCCTATTGCTCACAATTTTCTACCAAATTCTTTTTCTTTTTCAAAATTAACAATTTTTCCCCCTTACACCATTGTTCATTTTAGTGTCTCTGATTTCTCCTCTTAGATATAGTCCCCCTAATTTTCCCACCACCACAGCATACACGAACCAGTACCACAGTCCCTTGTGTTCTTCCCTCCCTTGTTTTGATCCTTCTCCCTCCCGTTCCTTGCTGTACACCTCAGATCTATGGTCTGTCTACAAGTTTAGTCTTTTTCTGTTTGTCTTTGTACGTTTTCCCAATATTCCACTTATAGGTGAAATCATTTGATGTGTTTCTTTTCCCTTCTGACTTATTTCACTTAGCATAATCCCTTCCAGCTCCGTCCATGTTGCTGAGAATGGTGTGGTTTTCCTTCTTGATTGCTGAGTACTATTCCAATATGTATATAGTCCATATCTTCTTGATTGATTCATCTGTTTGGGGAATCTGTTGTTTCCTTATCTTGGCTATTGTAACTAGTGCTGCAATAAACATAGGAGAGTAGGTTTCCTTGTTTTTGTGTTCCTTGTTATTGTGTTCTTTTGGGTAATTTCTGGGAGTGGAATTGTTGGGTCACATGATAGATCCATTTTTAGTATTTTGAGGGTCCTCCACATAGCCTTCCATAGTAGTTAGACCACAGCATTCCCACCAGCAATATAAGAAGGTTCTTTTTCCCCCAAATCATCACCAGAATTTGTTGTTGCCAGTTTTAATATATGCCATTCTTGCTTGGTTGTGAGGTGGTTTCTCAATGTGGTTTTGATTTGCCTTTCCCTGATAATCAATGATGATAAGCATTTTTTTATATGCCTGTTGGCCATTTGTATTTCTTTGGAGAAGAAATTTTTTTAGCTCTTCTGTGCTTTTTGACTGGGTTTTCTGTTTTGTTTTAGTTGAGTTATGTAAGCTCTTTGTAGATCTTTGATACTAGTCCCTTATAGTTGTATGGTATACAAACATTTTCTCCCATTCTGTGAGGTGTCTCTTCATTTTGGTTACTGTCTCTTTTGCTGTGCAGAAGTTTTTTAGTTTGATGCAGTCCCAGCTGTTTATCTTTTCCTCCATTTTTCTTTGCTTCTGGAGATGAGTTCTCAAAGATACCTCTGAAGTATATGTCATGGATGTTTTGCCTAAGTTTTCTTCCATAAATTTTATGATTTCTGGTCTTACATTCAAGTTTTTATCCATTTTTAGTTGATTTTTGTGTATGCTGTGAGATAGTAGTCTAGCTTCATTCTTTTGCATGTTGCAGTCCAGTTTTCCCAGCACCATTTATTGAACAGACTATCCTATTCCTGTGCATATGCTTTGCTCCTATGTCATAGGTTAGCTGACCAAAATTATATTTAATTTCAATTCATAATATCTACATATAATTTTTCTAAAGTTTAATTAGACTTTCTAATGCCTATTTAAACTATATTGTAAAATAGCAGCAATTTTGGTATTTAATAATATATAACAGAATGTATCTTTTTTTTCATTAAGGAAATTGACAATAATTTCTATTTTTTAATTAAAAAATTTTATTGAGACCTCCCTGGTGATGTAGGGATAAAGTCTCAGCACTTTAACAACTATGGCCTGTGTTGATCCCCCAGCTAGGGAGCTGACATACATGGCACATCAGACCTCTCCTGTCTTGCCCACTGCTCCCTCTGACAGTGGATTTCAGTCTATCAGCCTGTTCTGCTCCCCACTCTGTCTCTGGTGAATCCTCTCACCCCTCCCCAATCTTTGGCCTACACCCCAGTTCTTCCATGCACAATTAAATCTTTTTAAAAAAAATTATGCAATCATTTTGAAATATAACAACAAATAACGATACTTCTTAGTACTACATACTGCCAGTAGACGTTAAATGGGATCAAAGTTTTGGAGTGACAATTTGACAATACACATTAAGAATCTAGAAGACATCTGTATCCTGATACCCTATCTGAGAATCTGGAAGGAAATAATCAGATACAAAAAAAGACTTACAGATTCATAAAGGAAGAGATGTGAACAGGAAGGTTCACTGAATAATTCATAATATTAAAGAAAAACGAAGAGTTAAATGTCTAACAATATGGAAAAATTAAAATCATGACAAAATATGAATTATAAAATTATTTTGAAGGCTAGTTAAAAACATGGAAATGTTCATTCAATATTAGATTAAAATTATAATAAAGCAGAATATGAGTGCTCTAAATATAAAAATTTTACCTTTAACTAAACTGACAGAATCATAATGGATTCATATTGTTCTTAAACATACTTTTTCAGTATTTTCAATATTTTTATAAGAAACAGTAGCATTAAGTTGAATAAAGAGCACATTATTTTTCAAAGGACTGAAAAGGACTGATTTTGATTAAATAAGTCTTTTAATTTGAACTCTGAAATACAAATCATAATTTGTAAATGAATTATCACTTAAAAATTTTAACTTAGGGACCTCCCTGGTGGCACAAGGGGTTAAGCACTGCCCTATAAAACATCCATAGCCACTGTAGCATGAGTTCAATCCCAGGCCAAGGAGGTAACCCACCTCCTTAAGCAGCAGACCGCTCTAGCCTTGCCTGCTGCTACCCTCAGCGGAATATTTCAGTCAATCTGCCTGTTCTGTTCCTCATACTGTCTCTGGTGAATCTTCTCACACCCCACACCTCTGGCCTGTACCCCAGTTCTTGTATGCATAAACAAATAAATAAATACATCTTTAAAAATTTTTAATTTGAAATGTACAAAGAAATCCTAAATATTGATTTTCCTACTGATAAATATATTGTGCAATAAAATAGAGTTACCATAAATAACTTCGGAGCAACTGCAGATCAATCCATACCCTGTATACTCTTACTACTATTGCCATTCCTCTAAGCAGTCTTTTAATTTTTATTATTTCTCTCTCACTTCCCTCCCCTCCCTCTTCTTTCCTCTTCTCTGAATTCTCTACCTGCCTGTACACACACTAGTCACACTAAGTACTAACAGACATCCAACTTACAGCAGGTAGATATCCCAAAGTAGGAAGAAAAATAGCAAATTAACAACATACAAGATTACTGCACTCTGACACACAGATGGCAGAGAAAAAGGGAAGAAGACATAATATGGGGTTTTAATCATTTTTATTAATAAAACTGAGAGTCCAGTTTGCTCAAGTCTTGTTGAGAAAAATAAGCTGTAGAAATAATGGCCCTTGTACCAAGTATCTAACACTACAATAGGCTAATAAATGAGTTAAACTAACATTTAAGATAGAAATCAATCCACCAACAAAGTTAAATAGATCACATTTACATACAGCACCTGTAAGGAAAAAGTATTCATACATTGTACTCATGCAGTGCCTGTGCAATAAAAAGCAAGGCCCAATGATTTGGAAGGTCCATTTAGCACAGCTCTGAAAACTTAATATTATTATATCTCCCTATATATTATAGGGAACAGACTATCATTTCAATGACAATTAACCAGAGCAATAATAATTAAGCTCTATTTTAGAAATAACTGTCAGCAAATAACAGTACTAAAAGTATACAAATCTAGAATCGTTTTTCACCTCTTTATGTGTGTGTGTAGTATATATATCTTTATACAATGTTTGCTACTACACCATGACCTTTGAGAGTGTAGTGTAAGATATTTTTTTCTTTCTACAGTTACAGTTTTTAGCATACTTCCTCTTCAATATCTATTATCATCACCCTAATTTACATTTTAAAAGTTACTATGGGAGCATGTGGTTTTTTTATTCCTTGATTTCATGCCCCAGAAGTCTGTTTAACTTAGCAGACTATGAGTAGCAAACAATTACACTTTTACAATGCAGGATTTTGAAATAAATCTCTCGAGGGCTTTATTTTATGGTGATTTATAAAAATACCTATCCTGATACCCTGAAATAATATTTCTCAAATCTGCCTAAGAAGTCTTTCCTTAAGCACTTTATATGTGCTACCTGAGTTCAATCAATAATTTGGACATTCATTTTCTCACAAAAAAAAAAAATACAGGGTTAAAACGTGGTACAAGAGAAACACCGAGCAAACCATTGCTTTGAAATCAAGTGAACTCACTTCAACAAGACACTCAACAGAACAGTTTCTAAACTTAAGCAAGCATCAGGGCTACCTGGGCGACATGTTAAAACACAGACTGCTCAGCCTACCCTGGAGTTTCTGATTCTGTAGGTATGAGATGAACTTAGTAGGTCTGAAAATTAGCATTGTAACAAGCAGCTCCTGGTGTAGGTCCTCACTTAGAAAACCACTGCTACAGAGTCTTGTGAACTACATACCTTATGAAATAAAAATTTCACTAAGAGTTTTTAAATCAGAAATAAAATACAAAATATTTTATTCACAAAATATTTTAAAGCAAATACCCTCTTGCCTAGCAGCATATTAGGAAAAAAAAGTCCTAAATAAATTTTAAAATGAAAAGATTAGTTCCTCAATATGCTTAAGCAAGCTCTACTTGCATCTGTCTGGTAGTAAAATCAACATAGTGCATTTATTTATTTATTTTTAAAGATTTTTTTTATTTACGCAGGCCGGGGTACAAGGCAGAGTTGCAGGAATGAGAGGATTCACCAGAGACAGAGTTGGGGAGTGGAACAGGCAGATCTACTGAAATACACTGCTGAGGGGAGCAGCGGGCGAGGCAGGAGAGGTCTGCTGCGCCATGTGGGTCCGTCCCCCTTGCCTGGCTGAGGAGCCAACTTGTGGTGCTGTGCCGTTGATGCTTCACAGTGTGGTGCCCAACCTGCTGCGCAACCAGGGAGGCCCCCCATGGTGCATGTACATCAGGCACACCAAAGACTGAATCATGACTTCACCAAACCACTTAGTCCATATGACAGTGATTTAGCTAATGACTTAATATCACTTTCCTGTGTTATCTGTAAAGAACTATAATGTAGCAAAGCTATACAAAACATTATAATGTGTGCCCTCCATGGTGGCACAAGGGGTTAAGGCACTATGAAGCTATCCACCACTGCAGCACAAGTTTGATCCCCATCTAGGGGAGGTGACCTAGACAGCACATGGTACAGCAGACCTCTCCTGTCTCACCTGCTGCTCCCCTCCGCAGTGTATTTCAGTAGATCTGCCTGCTCTGCTCCCCACTCTGTCTCTGGTGTTTCCTCTCACCCCTGCACCTCTGGCCTGTACCCCAGTTCTTGTATACATAAATAAACAAATACTTAAACACAACGCACTATAACGCCTGCCATCCTTCAATGGAATGAAATTTCATAAAGAATTAGAAACTTCTGAGAGAGAAGGAATTAAAAACTTAAAATTCTCTTCTTTGTCTAATGGCTGAATCCTATCATGTGAGTGCATCTTGATCAAGTCAAAGGGTGAGAAATGGAGCTTTTGGTAGAGTAGGTAGGTTAGGACTAGGAAAGTTACCCAAAAATAAACATCCTAGGTTTTCCTGAGAACCTAAACTTTCCCAGAGGTAGAGATTACACTGCCAGTTACGT
Organism: Galemys pyrenaicus; assembly: GCA_019455555.1. Lineage (NCBI taxonomy): Eukaryota > Metazoa > Chordata > Mammalia > Eulipotyphla > Talpidae > Galemys > Galemys pyrenaicus. The sequence continues at coordinate 3,189,203 of JAGFMF010011911.1, read as the reverse complement.
CCTGAAGAATATGGGTATGGAAATAATATAGCTGAACAGAGCACCAGAAGAAAGCATCACTTTCCTCCTCCTCCTAACTGCAAGAGTCACCGCTCATAGGAGGCAAAATCACCTCATCCCTGGGATTCTCAGCCTTAGCATTATTAATATTTTGGGCTGGACCAGATAATTTGAGGGAGGCTGTCCTGTGTGCTGTGAGTTATTCAGCAGCCATAGCTTCTAGATGCCAGAAGCACTCACCAGTTATGCAATCAATAATGCTCCAGACACTGGCAAATACTCCAGGGTGGAAAGTGGCAGCAAAACTGCCCTTTGTTGAAAACCACTGCCCTGGGTTAGGATCAAGACCAATAGCAGTACATTCAGAAAGTCTCCAAATGCAGGTTTTACCTAGAACATTTCTCTAGGCACAATGCTGTATACTGAAGTCCTCAAAACATATTAACTATCATTTATTTTGTATGAATATATGTCTGTGTGTGCACTAGCATCACAGCAAGGTAGACAGTTTCCTATTCCATTTAAAAGTTTTCATTTAAACTTTGTAAGGAACTTTGAAGAGTGAGGACGGTGCCATCTTAACTCAAAGAATCCTATCCCTGCATATATTGGGAGACTAATGGAAAGACATTACTTACACCCCAAATGGTAATTAAAATTATGCCACAATTCATAATCACATAAACACACATTTTATTTTTTTTAAAGATTTTTTTATTTATGCATACAAGCACTGGGGTACAGGCCAGAGGTGTGGGGGTGGTGAGAGAATCCACCAGACAGCAGGATGCAGAACAGGCAGATTGACAGAAACACACTGCTGAGGGGAGCAGCGGGCGAGGCAGGAGAGGTCTGCTACGCCATGTGGGTCTCCTTCCCTGGGCGGCAGCAGGGATCGAACTCGTGCTGCAGTGGCTGTGGTTTGCTTCATCGTGCATTGCTTAACCTACTGCGCCACCAGGGCGGGCCCATAAACACACATTTTAAACAAATGCAAACATGTGCATGCACACACATAATGAAGAAAAGGAGAATAGATGACCTACCATCCTCAAATATTTTTGAGACTCAAATGATCACACACACATTGTATGTATGACCTTCAACATAGTTAAATATATATAAATAAGGTCCTCTGGAAAAAATTTTAAACTAAGATGCAAAGAAAAAAAAAAACATAACACACAAAATATAATTTTTAAAAATTCCAGCAAATTGTAACCTAGTTTATATACTTTAACCTTGTAAGTGCTACAAGGAAGGGCATACCTATTTCTTATAATAGTCCACACACTAAAAATCACATCATTAATAACTTGAAAATGGAGAACTTACTACTGCATGCAGACCAACATTATACTAGAACCAATAAACACCACTAATATTTAGCATTGTCTTATAAACTTGAAATCTGTTTTTTTAAAAATTTACCTTTTACATTATTGTATTCTCCCCATAAAATTCCCACCACCGCATCACCTGTGAACCATAGCCCCTTGTGCGCTTCCCTCCCGTTTTGATCTTTCTGCTACCCCACCACTTGCAGAATGTCTCCGATCTATGATTGCCTGCCAATGTTTTAAACATTATTGTTAATTTTTCCTCTGTTCCCTTATTTGGTTCCTCTAGATTTCGCTTATAAGTGAAACTACCCAATATTTTTCCTTTTCCCTTCTGTCTTATTTCACTGAGGATGATCCCTTCTAGCTCCATCCATTTTGCTGCAAAGGGTATGAGTTTATCTTTCTTGATTGCTAAATACTATTCCATTGCTAAAATAGACCACATTTTCTCAATCCAGTCATCTATTTTTGGGCATTTGGGTTGTTTCCATATCTTACCTAGTGCAAATAATGCTGCAACAAACATAGGGGTACAGGCATCTTTCTGAATTAATGTTTTTGTTTCCTTTGGGTAGATTCCTATGAATGGAATTGCTGGGTCATATGGTAGCTCTAGTCGTTTGAGGAACCTCCAGGCAGCTTTCCACAGTGGCTGGCCCACTTTGCATTCCCACCAGCAGTGTAGGAGAATTCCTTTTTCTCCTAATCCTCACCAGGACTTGTTGTTGCCCGTTTTTTTGATATGTGCCATTTTCACTGGTGTAAGGTGGTACTTACCTCATTGTGGTTTTGATTTGCATTTCCCTGACTGTAAGGGATGTTGAAGATTTTTTCAGGTACCTGCTGGACATTTGCATTTCCTCTTTGGAGAAGTGTCTTTTTAGCTCTTCTGCCCATTTTTTGACTGGACTGTTTACTTTGTTTTTGTTGAGTTGTGTGAGCTTTTTGTAGATTTTTGTGATCAGTCCCTTATCAGTTGTACTGCATGCAAAAATTTTCTCCCAGTCATTATGGTGTCTCTGTTTTGGTTAGTGCCTTTTAGTTTGATGCAATCCCAGCTGTTTATCTTTTCTTTGCTTTGTGGGATTTGTCTTTAAAGATGTTACTGAGATGTATGTTGTATAGTGTTTTGCTTATATTTTCTTCTATATATTTTATGGTTTCAGCTCTTAAATTCGGGTGTTTCATCCATGTTGTATCGGTTGAGCATGGTGTGAAGTAGTAGGCAAGCGTCATTCTTCTGCAAGTAGTAGTCCAGTTTTTCCAGCACCATTTATTGAACTGTCCTTGTTCCATTACATAATCTTTGTTCCTTTGAAATCTCAGTTTTGAAATAAATTCAGATTTAATCACCAATGGCCTGATCTTCACACAAATTCAATATTCTTTAAAAATGTGCATAAACTGACATTTTATTAACAAGATAAAGGATAATGAGTCCAGGAAGCTATTATAAAAAGAAATTTCTACTCAAAGCTCAGGCCCTAACTTAAAACACAAGGAAAACGCCTGATGCTCCTGTCTTTTTGTGATTTTACTAGGTATTAACCATTGAAGTGTCCCCAACTAAGAACATATTTTGCAACAGTTTGTTAATAATTAGGTATAAATTTCTCTCAATGTTTGGAAGGACACACTAGTGAAACCATTTGTTATTTTTTTTGAGGGGGTGTATAAATTCAGTCTTCACTATTTATGGATCTAATCAGATTGCCTACCTTTCTTGAGTCTGTTTGGGAAGTTTGTGTGTTTTAAGGAATGTGTCCATGTCGTCTAAATTATCTAATTTATTGGCATACAATTATTACTCCTCCCTCTATATTCTCTCTCTGTTAAGAAAGGTAATAATGTCTCATTTTTTCACTTCTGATCTTAGCACTCTGAATCTTCTCTTTTTCTCTTGATCAAAAACCTTTCTAGTTAGGTATTTTGTCAATTTTGTTAGTATTTCCAAAGAATCGGGCTTTGGGTTTAGTATCTTTCTCTTCTTTTTACTGTGCTGTAAATTAATTTCTATTGTAATCTTTATTATTTCATTCCTGTTTGCTGTACGTTTAGAGTTGCTGTAAGGGAGATTAGATCAAGATCTTCTTTTTAAATATATTTTTATAGCTATAAATTTCCTCTAGGTACTGCATTAGCTGCAGTCATGTTTTGAATGTTGCACCTTCTTTTCATTCATCTGTTTTTCTTCTCAGTTTTGATTTCTTCTTTAACCCACTAGTTATTTAGGAGTTTGCTTGATTTTTATGATTTTTCTAAGTTTTTTAAAAGTCATTATAATTTTGATCCATTGTAGTTTGAAACCATACTTTCTATTAATTCTATCTTTTAAAATATATTAGGATTTGTATGATAGCCTAGCACATGGCATTTTTTAGGACATAATTACCTTTACTGGTGCTCTTCCATATGTATGTATTTGAAATAAAGTGTGTATGGAGTTACAGGCTTTTAGCCAAAAGAACTTCCTGTTGTATTTCTTTTAAGGTGGGTATGCTAGCCACACATTCTCTCAGTATTGTTTATTTGGGAATATATTTATTTCACTTCCATTTTTGAAATACAGTTTTCCTTGATATAGGATTCCTGGTCAGTGTTTTTTGTCTTCAAGAATTTTGTGTATTCTTCTGTATTCTGACATCTGTTTAATGAAAAGTCAGCTGTTAAATTTATTGCAGCTCTCTTATGATGATTGTTTTCCTGTCAGTATTTTTACTTAAGTCTCTATTTAAATTCTTTAATTTTAGCCTACTTGAAACCTGCTGAGGTTCCTAACTGTATGGATTTGTTTATCAATTTACTTGGGGCGTTTTCAATGATTGTTTCTTCAAATACCTTTTCTCCTCCCTTCTCTCTCAGTATTCTTATTATGTGTATGTTAGTACAATTAATAAGTCACATATTACCTTGAGACTCAGTTCATTATTTCCCCCCTGTGCTTTAAGACTGTATAACCTCTACTGAGTTATCTTCAAATTGATAATTTGAATTCTTTACTCTGTCAATTCAAATCTCTCCAAGTAAACTTTTAAAATAATTTAGTACTTTTCAAACCCTAAATTTCCACTTTTTAAAAATAATTTCTATCTCTTTACTGATAACACTCAGTTGACATAAACTGTCATTCTACTGCCCTTTCTTCAGTCATGATTTCCTTTAGTTCCCTGAACATATCTGTAATGACTACTTGAAATCTTTAGTTCATTAGAACAGACAACAGGTAAATTTCACTGTAACTTTCTTTTTGCCTCTTTTCTGCTGTTAGGGTCATATTTTCCAATTTCTTGGCATGTCTCATAACATTATGTTGGAAACTGAACATTTTAGACACCATGCTATAGCAACTTTGCATGCTGGTTGTCTCCCTCTGGGATTTGGTCTTATTATTCACTTGTTTATTTAGCACTGGCTGGATTATGTCAGCGAAGTCTATTCCCACATTTCCCCTCAGAATGAAACTTTTGTTGTATTGTTTCTGACACAGACTTGGACAGTCACAAAGTAACCCTAAGATGATAACGTTTTGGACAGGTCTCCCAGTCTTGCCACAGTGAACCCCTGCTGTTAACCAGCAACTGAAAACCAGCAATTGTGAGTTGATGGTTCTATATTTACACAGATTGATCCAGATAACCTGGAGTCATTTGAAAGGTTAGTTCCTGAGGTCTGTGTTTGAGATTTATTCTGACCCCAGGATGTCTTCTCCAGCTTTTTACCTCTCTGGTTCTCTCCAGTACACTAGCCTCCCTATAGTTTATGTCTAGTGCATTTACCTATTTGCTACTAACTGCATTCACAACCTCAATTCTTTGATTTGAATTTATCTACATATTGTGCTTTCCTTTGGAAAGAAACTCAGCACTCTCTATTTTACTGCCTGTTCTCAGGCAAAGTTGCCAAGTCAGAGCCCTGGAGCTGGAAGTGGAGACAGTAGTACACTTATGAGTGACAACTCAACTTTGTATGTGATGCTTGAGGAGTGGTGAGAAATAGCCTCAGATCTTATTACCACGCTTCTCCCTGTGGGAACTGTGGCCTCAAGAGCTAAGGCAGAGATGACTGTGGTGCTAACAATCTCACTGGCACTGCAGACAAGCAGAGTCACCGTGCCATGATTGGGAAACGGGCAGAGAAACTGGGGTCCACCTTCCTGCCCTACTTGCTCAGAATGTATTTCAACAATGGGGAACTGAGGTCAGAACGAGTAGCCTCAGATCTTGTTCTTCTTGGGGAGATGCTCTGACGAAGAGGGCAGAAGAGAGGGAAATCTCAGTTCTTAGCTGCACAGACAAGCTGGTGGTGTTTCCATCTTGCTGAATTAAGAAAGAGGAAAGAAGACATAAATCCTGTTCAAATATCACAGACTTTTGCTGCTCTTGTCACGTTTTAGGGATTATTTCTTCATTTGCTGCATGACTCAAGCAGTGGTGGTAACAATGATAATTTGCTATTTCTGCTATTTTTGCAAGATCAGCAAGGTGGGCTCCAACATTGGGAAAAAATAGCCTTTCCCTTTTCAAATAAGGCACAAAACAAAACAATCTTCCCAAGCTGATAAGCAGTGGTTCAGAGTACAGGCCCAGAAGTGTGTTCCTTGTCCTGGAGATGCCACCTCATTGCTGGGAAAGAAAATAGTCAAGAAACTCCAAAGCATGATTCATAGTTACACGGGTACCATTCAGAAGCGGGGGGTGTTCGGATTGTTACAGTTCTGGATCCAATTTCACGTTACACCATGATTTAGCAGAAAGCAACCAATGAGACTCTACCAACTTGCATTTTTTTTACATATATTTGTTACTCAACTTCATCAAGATTGTCCAAAGCCTCATCCTGAAGGAGATGTACTTGGGAGCCTGGCCTTGAATCTCCTGCCAGGTGACCTCGCATTAACTGTTCTTTCTCAAGAGTGGTGGCCTGGAGTTTCACTTCTGTGTCTTTGGGTAGTAGACCCTAAATCTGCAACATGAGTACCTTTAAAAAAACTAATTTCACCAGCTTCACTAGAAAGTCGATCTCCTTGGACCTTCATGCTCAACTGCCAGTAGGTTGATCCAACAAATTCTATACCTCAAATGCTATGAAGGATTTCTTTACACATCTTCCTCGCCATCTCTCTCCCCAACAAGAGGATATGACTAAGAATAGGGGTGAAGAAGTTTTTTTTATCCTCAACAAGAATGTGAATTGTATTTCCTCAGATACTTCCTATACCACACACCACCATCATGCCAAGAAATGAGTAAGCTGGTATTGTAGTGATTTGCCATTCCTACCTAGCCACTAGTGATCTCCTTATTTAAGTCATGGGAAATGCATCATGAGGTGATTTTATCATTGTGTGACTATCAAGAGAGTACTGTGAAACCTGGCAATGACTTGGTGCTCCAGCGACTGAAGTCCTTGTTTGGGCCTTTGCTTCCACAGTCGGGAGGATTCATCTATACTCTGGCAAGTAATTTCCCTCCTCCTGGAATCAAGCATTTCTAGTAGTTTTTCAGCTGCCTTTTACATCAGTACTCATGGACTCATCACTTAATAACATAGTGGAGTCCAGCTTTTTCGTCTAACGTCACAAACTCTTTGTTTTGGTCATGGCAATCATGGTGCAGAAAAGGATGTCTCTGCATATGATCTTCAAACCAGGTCATTATAAGTTTCTCCCAATCTGATAAAGCCCATCTTAAATTTTTGTTAGTTTCCTTGCTTTAAATGAAACAGATTCTTTAGCATTTCTTGTACTTCAAAATCCTAACTATGGTGGAGGAACATGCCTGACTGACCCCTTTCATAGTCCTGAGTAACTTTTAATTTCCTTTCCAGGTCAGTGAACATGGTCTCTTACTGGTAACACTGGCAACATTAGCAGTGGATTTTATATTAGGGACACAAAGGTAAATGGTGCTACCAAGATATGGTAAGCATGAAAAGTATGAGGCTACCACCAGCATAAAATGCTAAGGTGTTATGATGATTATAGTGACTCTAGGCAATAAGAATTTTGGGATCACCATGGTATATGTGGCCCATATTTGATCAAAAGGTCAAGTAGCATTTAACTATACTGAATTATTCCAAGCAAGGGAGAAAATGTGATTTTAAAGTAACTCTATAAGGAAACTTTGGAAAAAAAATTCCAAGTTATTATTATCTAAACAGACCTCTTATAAAGATTTTACCCATGTCATTTTCCTGAAGAGGGTACCCATTTACTGAAATCAGACTTATAGCTTGCTTTTAAAAGTCACTTAAAGGGCCTTCTTGATGATTCTCAGCACTATAAAGGTATCAGCAGCTGGTGCAGCACGAGTTCGATTCCTGGCCAGGGAGCTGACTCACATAGTGTAGCAGACCTCTCCTGTCTTGCCTGCTGCTCTCCTCAGCAGTGGATTTCAGTTGAAATGTCTGTTCTCCTCCCCCCCTCTTTCTCTGGTGAATCCTCTCACCTCCCCCCCCCCACCCCCCAACCTCAGGCCTGCACCCTAGCTCTTGTATGCATAAATTTTAAAAAAATTAAAATTTTAAAAATAAGTCACTTATAATACAATTATTTGAATTTAACTACTGAGGGAGATCCAAAAATGTAAAACTTCTAAACTTTCTATGATAAAAGTGTTCATTTCTACTGGAAATTCCAATTTATCAAGAGAACCAGTAAAAATATATTCAATAGGAGTAGATTTCAGTCGAAATGTCTGTTCTCCTCCCCACTCTTTCTCTGGTGAATCCTCTCACCACCTCCCCCACCACCACCTGTACCCCAGTTCTTGTATGCATAAACAAACAAATCTTTAAAAGTAAATAAATGAAAGTTTATCTACTGGAGTGCATTCGTTAATTTCTGAATTACAAATCCCCAAAGTAAAGAGTCCAGATGTAGACTCCAACTATATTGTGCCTATAAGAAATTCACCTTAACTACAAAGGCACATAAAGGTTTAAAAGTAATAGAATGGGAGGGGGGATACAGACACACACAGACACACACACACCCCATGTAGGCATTCAAAAAGAATGCTGGGGTGACTATATTAATATCATATAATGAATTAAAGTCAAATAATAGTACCAGTCTTAAAAGGTCACTTCTTGGTCATAAAGAGGTCATCTTATCAAGAAGATATAAAATCTTCAAGGCTTATGTACCTATTAATAGAACTTCAATATTATATAAGCAAAAACTGATCAACTACAGGGTGAAATAGACAAAACCACAATTATAGTCAAGAGATTTTAATATTCCTCTCTTACTAATTGCTTGAGTCCATAGAAAATCAGAAAACATACATGAGATCTGAAGAATATTAACAAATTTTTACTAACATTATAGAATATTTCAACCAACAATATAGTAGACTGCATTCTCTTCTCAAGTAATTATAGATCACTTACTGACAGAGACCACATTCTATACCAAAAATCAACTCTCAATAAATTTAAAGAAATTCAAGGTATAAAAAGCATCCTCTCTGTCCACAAGAGAACAAAATTATAACTAAAATATATATGGAAAAATCCTGAAATACCTGAAAACCAAACACTCTAACCCACAGGTCACAGAAAGACTCAAAAATCAAAAAGTATATTGAGTAGAAATTAAGACATAATATATGAAAATTTGTGGGATGTAACAAAGGTATTATTTTATAGGAAACTTGTAATATTAAAGCCAGTGGCACCAGAAGCAAAATTAAGTCAAGATAGATGTAAATCTAAACCTATATGTCATTCTATAAGACATTTATATCAAATCATAACACTGCATACTTTAAATATTTATAAAATTGTATCAATTATTCCTCAAAAAAACCTTTTAAGAAAAACCATAGAACACTTAGAAAATATTGGTGACTACACATTAGGCAAAGATTTCTTATATTAAAAAAAAAAATCACAAGACTGATACTTAGAAAAGGAAAAATAAATTAAATTTTATCAAAATTAAAACTCCTTTTCTTTTCATAAAAAGTTAAACCAAGGGCCCACCCCGGTGGCACAGTGGGCTAAGCAATGCACTATGAAGCAAACCACAGCCACTGCAGCACGAGTTCAATCCTTGCCGCTGGCCAGGGAGGGGACCCACATGACACAGGCAGACAGACCTCTCCTGCCTTGCCCGCTGCTCCCCTCAGCAGTGTGTTTCTGTCAATCTGCCTGTTCTGCATCCTGCTCTGTCTGGTGGATTCTCTCACCACCCCCACACCTCTGGCCTGTACCCCAGCTCTCGTATGCATAAATAAATAAATCTTTAAAAAAAAATGTTAAGCCAAGACCTGCGGGAAAAAAATTGGAAATATCTGATAATACTCAGAATACATAAAGAACTCTCAAAGTGGAACATAAAGAAAATAGCTCAATGAGAAAGTACACAAACATGAATGAACACTTCACTAAAAACAATACATTAACTGCAAATAAGCTCATGTCAAGCACAAAACTTATCTGTCATCAGGGAAGAGCAAATTCTAACTACAATAAGATAACACTACATGCTTACTAGGATATTTCAAATTAAAGACTGATCATCAGGTATTGATAAAAATGTGCATTAAAATCCCTTACACACTGTGGATGGAAATATGAAATTTTACCATTCATTATTGAAAAGTTTAGCCGCTTTTTAAAAATTTAACACATTCCCATATTACCCAGCCATTTCATTAAAGAAATTAAAATATAAATAAAGGTTTGTATGCAAATGTTCACAGTGGCTTTATTTATAATAATTCAAACCTGGAAATAACCCAACTGTGGTATATTCATATAATAAAGTGCTACCCAGCAATAGAACGATGAACTCTGATACTTACAACAACATAAAAAGATCTCAAAATAATTTTGCTGAGTAAAAGACAGGACAAAAGAAAAAGCTCACATTGTATGATCTCACTTATAAAATTTTTTAGAAAAAGTAAACCACTTTATAACTTTTTAAAAAAAATTAGTTTTAAGTCTTACCTAGTGGGATAAGTCTTAGTACTCACACTACTGTGGCCAAAAACAATTCCCAGATAGGGAGCTGACCCACTTGGCACAGCTGACCTCTCCTGTCTCCCCTACTGCTGCCCTCAGCAGTGTATTTCAGTAGATCTGCCTATTTCACTCCCCACTCTGTCTCTGGTGACTCTTCTCACCCACTGCACCTCTGGTTGTACCCTTGTTCTTCTATGCATAAATAAACATTTTTTAAAGAATCACTTTTAGGTGACAGGTAAAAGGGAAGGATAAAGGAGGAGGCAAACTGTACATTACCTTGACTGGTGATGATTTCACAGCATAAAACTCACCACATTCAATACTTATTAAATGTTTGGTTTATTTTACAGCAGTGATTCCTCAATAAAGTTAGAGAAAAACATACTGAGAACATAAAAAGGCAAATAATGGTTTGTGAGAAAACACTTGCAAATCATATTTGAGTAAAGGATTTATATGAGATGCATAAAGAATTCACAAAGTTGATTAAGAAAACAATTCAATAAATAAATGGACAGAAATTTTGAACACTTCAGCCAAGATATAAAGTAACAAATTAGTCATTAGTCATTCAGGAAAATACAAGTTAATAGAACAAGATACATTTTTTAAAACAGATAAATTAAAAAAAAAAATCAATCCTTAGCAGGATAAGGGGTAACTGAAACTCTCATACGTTGCTGGTGAGAATGCAAAATGGTTTATTCATTCTCAAAATAGTTTGAGGTTTCTTATGCAAGAAAACACATAGTTGTAATCAAGACCAAGTAATTTCACTCTTTGCTATTTGACCAAGAAGTGAAAAGTTCTGTTCACACAAAAATATTGAGAATATATACGGTATTTTTAATCACCCAAAACTGGAAGCAACACAAAACCTCCCCAAGTTGGAAATAAAGTACCTTTAGTATATCCAAGCAATAGAAGATTACTTAGTAATAAAAAGGAATGAACTATTGATACAGGCAACATGTATGAATCTCAAGTGCACCGGACTAAATAAATCAAACAAAAAGATTACATATGGTTTGATTCCATTAACATGGTATTCTCAAAAAGGCAAAATTATAGGGGCATAAAGATGATTAGTGATTGCCAGGACCAAAGAAATGGAATGTTGCATTACATACAAAGGTACAGAGCAATTTTGGAGATGACAGAAATGTCCTATATCTTCATACTGGTGGGAATTAATACCACTGTGTGTCAAAACTTAGAAGGAATACACTTTTTTAAAAAGGTGAATTTTTAAGGAAAATGGTTTCTTTGTTTAAATAATGTCAAGTAGGGCCTCCCTGGTGGTGCAGTGGGTTAAGCAACGCACTGTGAAGCAAACCGCAGCCACTGCAGCAGGAGTGGGATCCCTGCTGCCGGCCAGGGAGGGGACCCACATGGCCCAGCAGACCTCTCCTGCTGTGCCCGCTGCTCCCCTCAGCAGTGTACTTCCATTGATCTGCCTGTTCTGCTCCCTGCTCTCTGTGGTGAATCCTCTCACCACCCCCACACCTCTGGCCTGTACCCCAGTGCTTGTATGCATAAATAAATAAAATCTTAAAATAAATAAATAAATAAATAATGTCAAGTAAAAAAAGCCTACATTAGCCAGCAATTCTCTAATATATGTCTTTTCTTCTTCATTTCATACAATCATTGTGTTGGGTCTCACCAGCAAGTGTAGTCAAGAAGCACAAGATATGGTAAAAGGTAGATCTGAAGGTTTTTACCAAAAATAAATTTAAATAGTTAAGCAAACTAGTCTTTCAGATGAAATATTAAATGATAACTGGTGTTGCTAAAACTGCCTAAAGAAGCTGGGCTGTTTTTTCCGTTCTATTTTCCTTACAGTGCAAAACATATAAGCACACAATAAATAGCTTTTCAGTGATCATTTCTACTTGCATATTTTATAAACGTTAAATACCCTAAAAATGAAAAGATTCCGAATAGTCATCCCAATGTACCCCTCCAAAAATGTGACAAATTCTTAGTCTCAGTTCTCTCAACAGTAACAATCTCTACAGCTTCCTCCTTCAGTTGGTTCCCTCTTCCTCAAGCAAAACATATTATGACTTCATGGAATTTATTGTTGCTAACCTATTTGAGTATAATTTTTGTCTAAAATAGTCAATAGTAATTCACAATTCTTATAAACCTATTGGAGAAGTCATCCTGGTCTTTCCTCAACATTATATTCATAGAACAATTAAAGCATAAGTAGCCATCACACTGCAAGCACTCAAACAATATTAACTATTATAGATCATAGTACTGCAAAACTCAATTATATTCCTATCATAGGAGGTCTTCAAAATGTTTCATAACCAGAACAGCACAATTTTATGCAAGAGGAAAAACATAATTTGTTAAATATATACTTATTTACTTATCTGTTCCTAAAACTACTACTCTTAATTTGCTAAGGTACTCTGAGAACTTGAAAGAAATTTTATAACCACTTAGAGTCACTACTTATAAAAGTACTATTTGGGTTTTTATCCCAGAAAGGTAAAGGACCAGCACCATCTGCTGGTTGTTATCTCTTTCCTATGAATCATATCAGAGTTGGTACTAAGGTGATATAAATATGGCTCACAAAATCCAGTTCAACAACACTTGAGGACACGGATAATGGTAGGGCATGGTAAGGAAATGAAATAACAAAACCCATGAAAGCTGGCATCCACAAATGGGGAGAATAAACTGAAGGGAAGAACTTCAGTTGTGTACCCTTTTATTAGGCTGGATTTATTTAGGTAGATTATTACCCTTGTTATTGGGAACTTAATGTAGGGAAGCAGCAGAAATACAGGCATCCTGCTGACATAAGCAGTTCCTGTAGCTAACTTACCCTTAGAAACAGGTGTCAGTAAAATGCCAAGAATGGCTGAGCTCAGAGTATATATCCACCTCTTACTCTCTAATTGACCAACATCCCAGGATTATAAAAAAAATGAATGGGGTAAGGGAAGAAGAACAAGGGTACATTTGAAAATCACTAATATAGGAAGAGGAGACAAATAACCAATACACAAATGCACAAGAAATAACCTAATTGAAGAAATGGCAAGAGTAACTGAAAAAATTTTTAAAAAGTCACAAGTAGAAACAGGAAAATATTACAAGCACGAAGGAAAAAAAAAACAACACCACAAAACCCCACTCAATTAAGAACAAATTAAGATACCAACTATAAAAATACATGTAATCACTGAAATAAAGAACTTTAAAGTGATCTGAATAATATAATAGAGCTGGGGAAAAATTCAGTAATCTTTTAGACTGAATCCAGGAAAATGTCCCAAAGAGCATCAAAAAGGCACAAAACAATCATTAAGAAGCGTTAAAGTGACATGGAGAGTGTAAGTGTCAATATCAACAGGACAGGATTTCCATAAGCAAAGAATTAAGGGGGAAAATTTGAAGAAAAAAAAAAAAGCCATGCATTCACAGAATTCTACAAATGAGATCTCAGATTTGAATACTACAAATGTAAGAAAGAAAGCCAATACTTAAATATATTACAGTGAAATTTAAGCCTTTCAAAGACCAAAGAAATTTATTTAAAAGCTTCCAAGAATGAAGGGTGGGGGAGATCACATACAAATGAATAAGATCAAATTTCTCAAGAGCAACACCAGGACAACAATGAAATCTAACCCTCAAAATATGGCGGTAGTGGCGGGGAATGCAATACTTAGAATTTTATAACAAAACTATTATTTAAAAGAGGCAAATAAAGATTTTCTAAACATACAGTATCTCAAAAGTTTACCACAAAAAGATCCCCTTGCAAAGACCTCTTGAATGCAATCTAGTAAGAGAAACACATTCATAATAACAAAACATGGAAAAAGAACATTTTAGATGACTTGTTATTTGTAAAAAATATAGTATTTTCATAAGAAAACATAAATAAAACATCACCATCAATCTACTCCAATGAAATAGGATGGCAAAGGGAGAGCATGCTAAAGTTCCTAAATTTACTAGGTAGGGAGAGGAAAGGATATTAGAGATTAAATTTAGATACTGAAAGGATGTGATTTATGATGATGGAGTTAAGATCTCAGATAATAATAATTACATTAAATATAAATGGGTTAAATTCAGAAGATATAATTATAAAGGTAAAGCCAAGATTCAAAACAATGAATAATAAAGAAACAGAAAATGTACCTGAAAAATATGAACGCAAAGAAAGCCAACATTAACCAAAAGAACTGAAATTTGAGGACAAAGGGCAGTTAGAGACAAACAGGTGTATTATATACTGGTGAAAAGATATAATGAATGTGAATGTATGGATACAAGGCTAATGTACATAAAGCAACAACTGAACATTCTGGTACAAAAACCACGGATCAACTGCACACAGAAAAGTCCCTTCTGGAAATGATGTTGGGAAACTGGACTGCACATGCAAAAGAATGAAACTAGATTATCTTACATCACATAAAAAAAAATCAACTCAAAAATGGATAAAAGGCTGGAACTGATAAAAAAAACCTCAAACCGTAAAATATGTAGACAAAAACAAAGGCAAAACACTCCATAACAGAAACCTCAGAAATATCTTAGATGATTCTTCTCTATAAGAAAGGAAAATAAAGGAAAGATAAACAGCTGGGACTACACCAAACTAAAAAGCTTCTGTACAGCAAGACAACAATCAGAAAATAATTGCAGACCATACAACTGATATGGGACTAGTACCAAAAACTGACGAAGAGTTTACAAAACTCAACAAAAACAAAGTAAACAAACCAATCAAAAAATAGGCAGAAAAACTAAAAAGATACTTCTCCAAAGTAGAAATGCAAATGGAAAATAGGTATATGAAAAAATGTTCAACATCACCAATTATCAGTGAAATGCAAATCAAAATCACACAATGAGATACTACTTCACACCTGTGAGAATGACCCACATTTAAAAAAAAACTGTAAACAACAAATGCTGGTGAGGATGTAGAAACAAAGGAACCCTCTGCTTATCTTGCTGGGAGTGTAAACTGGTCCAGCCACTATGGAAAGCTGTGTGGAGGATCCTCAGAACACTAAAAATGGAGCTACCTACCATACGACCCAGAAATTCCACTCCTAGGAATCTACCCAAAGAATACTTAAACACTATTTTAAAAGGAAACCTACACGCCTATGTTTACTGCAGCACTATTTACAATAGCCAATATATGAAAACAACCCAAATGCCCCCAAATAGATGAATGGATCAAAAATCTGTGCTGTATTTACACAATTGACTACTCAGCACTCAAAAGACAAACTTGTGCCATTTGCAGCAACTTGGATGGAGCTAGAAGGGATCATGCTAGATGAAACAAGTCAGAAGGAAAAAAATATTGGATGGTCTCACTTATATGTGGAATACAGAGAAAACAAACAAAAGGTCAAGAGAAAGCCAAATCTAGCAAGCTGACCACAGAATTGAGGGATACAGCAAAGGAGAGGAGAAAGGTGAGTCAAAACAGGGGAGGGAAGAATACATGGCAATATGGTGATGGTTCATGGATGATATGGGAGGGAGAACTATGAGAACTACGATTTAAGGAAAAAAAATTTAAAAAAAACCAACAGCTCAACAATTCTAAAGTTTTAGGTATGTTTTTAAAAATTCATGACGCAATAAATAAAGCACAAAGATTGAAAGTGTGGTAACAAGACATATATGACATCACAAGAAATAAATACATTCTTTTTTGAATTTACCAAGAACATTCAAAAGACTCAATCACATAACAAGCCACAAAAGTTTATGCCTTCATTCAAACCTCTCCAGTTCATCCACAGTAGGACTGTTCACAAAGAATAAGACAATACAAGTTAAGCCAAAATAAATAAGATAACCAGAAGAGAACTTTAACAATCTTTTACCTAGAAATTAACTTTGGGAATTAAAGAGAAGGAAATTCTAGGGTCTTCTGAGTAGCACAGGAGTTAAAATCTCAGTACTGTCATGAATTCAACCCCCAGCCAGGGAGCTGACCCACATGGCACAACAAACATCTCCTGTCTCACCCACTGCTTCCCTCAGCAGTGGAGTTCAGTAGATACAGTAGAGTTCAGTAGATTCAGTGGAGTTCAGTAGCCTGTTCTGCTCTCTACTTTGTCTCTGATGAATCCTTTTACCCCTATTTCCAGTACCTCTGGCCTATACCCCAGATCTTCTATGCATAAATAATAAAATTTTAAAATAGAGGATATTTTAAGCATAATTCCTCTGTAGGATGACAAGGAAACATGTCAAAGACATAAAATCTAGCTATAAACTTAAAACAAATATTTTTAAATATCAGAAAAATAATATGTGAAAAAGTGCTTGTTAAACTGTAAAACTTTCAAATGTAGTTAAATGCATTTAAAACTTTTCTAAATTTCATTGTTTCATTTGGAACGCTTTATAAAAGTTATTACACTAAGTGTAACATTTTTGATTATGTGCTTATATACATGTGATCTATAAAAATTAATGTATGTATCTGAAGATATTTTACTCTACTTAAGATTTGTGCACCAACTATCTTCATGATTTTAAAATTGTAGTTATTGAATCTTGAAACAAGACTTAAAATCTCTTAGATCATTTTGGAATTAAAATGGACTACTATATCAACTATGTCATCATTTTTTTCCTTTTGTGGAAAACTACAATCAAAAGAACTCATTTTTTTTAAAGATTTATTTATTTATGCATAAAAGCACTGGGGTACAGGCCAGAGGTGTGGGGGTGGTGAGAGAATCCACCAGACAGAGCAGGATGCAGAACAGGCAGATTGACAGAAACACACTGCTGAGGGGAGCAGCGGGTGAGGCAGGAGAGGTCTGCTGTGCCATGTGAGTCCCCTCCCTGGACGGCAGCAGGGATTGAACTCGTGCTGCAGTGGCTTCTGTTTGCTTCATAGTGTGTTGCTTAACCCACTGCGCCACCAGGGTGGGCCCAAAAGTACTCATTTTAACAAACCAGTACTTGATTTTACTTTGGGTATTACATCTGTTTTTGATATGCAGTTTGTAAATCAAGTATCTGCATATCAAATCATTATCTTTCATTATGTTCCCATACATGCATATATACAAACCTGTGTATCACTAATTAAGAATCTCAAAATACACTCAGACATATTTGGGAACTGAATGCTTCATTTAACTGAATGATGTAATCCATGTTACATCATTGAAGTAATCCATGTTACTTATTTATAGAAAATTAGAATACAATATACTTAATAACTGACACTATCAAACACAATCTATTATGTGATAACTCTGTAGGCACCTCAGCATCTGGAAAAAAGTACCTCAGCATAATGAATAACAGGACTGCCATATGACTACACATACTCTCACTCTCTCTATACCACATACAATGTATACATACATAATGTGTGTTTTCTTTTTTATTGCAATAGCGGTATCAGCAAGATGTGTGGATGGGGGGCCTCTCTGGTCGTGCAAGGGTTAAGGTGCAGCATTATGACGCTATCTGTAGCCACTGCAGCACTAGTTTGATCCCTGACCAGGGAGGTGACCCACATGGCGCAGACTTCTCCTGCCATGCCCACTGCTCCCCTCAGCAATGGATTTCAGTAGTTCTGCCTGTTCTGCTCCCCTTTCCATCTCTGGTGACTCCTCTCACCCCCGCACCTCTGACCTGTACCCCAGTTTTTCTTGTATGCATAAATAAATAAATCTTAAAAAAAAATTTAAAAGACACGTATGTGAGTACATTTTGGAGAATGTACAGAAATGTCTTTTATGGCTACTACATGATCAAATTTGATGACTATTCTGTGAAAGTTCCAAAACCAGACTTCCCTGTCACCCTTCTATGGTATAGTCTGACCAATGGGATATGAATGGAAGATGCCCTTAAGAGAGAAAAAGCTCTTCTTTCTTTTTGCTCTGTTCTGCTGGCTAGAGTAAGGATGGTGGCAGGTGCTACAGCACCAGTTACACAGAACTCCGTAAGATAGAAGCCACATGTAGAGGACAGGAAACAGTAGGCCGAAGTGACTCCTTCAGAGCTTTATAATCAGTCTTGAACTACTTATATTTGGACTGTTCTGTGAGAGAGAAATTGGGTTATGGTTAAGTCACAGTTATTTTAATCTTTTTAAAAAGCAGTGAAACCAGTATTCTAACAGTTTGGAATATTACTTGTTCCTAACTGTGGAACAAGAGTATTAGCAAGTCTAAGTTGGAATTAATCTACCCCTGAAGTGTCCACAATGTTTGTTTTCCATGCTTAATAGTTTCTTTTTTTTTTAAAAGATTTATTTATTTATGCATACAAGCACGGGGGTACAGGCCAGAGTTACGGGGGGGTGAGAGAATCCACCAGACAGAGTGGGGAACAGAACAGGCAGATCAACCGAAATACACTGCTAAGGGGAGCAGCAGGCAAGGCAGGAGAGGTCTGCTGTGCCATGTGGGTCACCTCCCCAGCCGGCAGCAGGGATTGAACTCATGCTGCAGTGGCTGTGGTTTGCTTCATAGTGCGTTGCTTAACCCACTGCGCCACCAGGGAGGGCCCAATAGTTTCTTAATATATGCCCAATTATTTATCTTTCACATTTGTCTCAAGAAAAAAATGTATTATATCATGACAGTGTTAGTTTTCTTATTTAGATTCCAGAGACACAAAACTTGGTGCTCTGAATGATTACTTAGTCAAAGGAAATACAGTTCTTCAAAAGGAACTGATAAATGACAAGTGACTTGTGATTTTTCGTATTCACTTAAAGGACTGTATTAGACCACACTATAGAGCAAATATATTTTTATTGCATGTCTTTATTAATGACTAATTGAAGGAACTACCCTGGCCATTCAAGTTCAAGAATATGATAAGATAACCCACCAGCTCGTTTATCTCTAATAGAAATGCTTTTTCAAATTTCGCTCAGGTGACAAAAGTAGGAAGAATTTGGAATGAAGAGTTAAATCCTAATCCTAACCACTTCCATATAAAATATATGCTAATTCATTTATCAGGGTTCATAGCCTTCAGTCTTTAGAACATTCCTCTCAGGGCACTCCAGAATATCTTAATACACTAACTGCATCTAAAATCAAAACCATTAGAATTTGGTTTCTCTCTTTTTTTCAGTCAAGTTGTCTATGATCAATCATCTTACCCATGCATCCCAGAACTGGGAGAACAACTGGCTGTCACATTTATCTCAGTAAGTTAAGCAATTTTAAAGACTATTCCAGCTGGATCTATTATTTCATCTAGCAAGATTTTTGCTGACAAAGACATTTCCCTGTTCGCAGTAACTATGAGTAGATATGCATGATGGGAGCTGGTGAGGTCAAGACTGGGAAGAGATGAGACAATTTGTGCTCAAACATATCTGGAAAATTTCATGGACGGTCAGAAGACATTATAAACATACTAGTTTTGAGAAGTGCTAGAGCAAAGAGCCATGTTTAACTTTTATAACAAAGTTTCCTAGTTGTATTTAAGTTAGAGCAATTTTTCCACAAGCCACCTAATTAACAGCTTGAGAATGTTGGGTAAGTATACCAATCCTTACCCATTCATCCCAAATCATGCAATGAAAGGAAACTATTTCATTAGGAGCTTTAAACTCCTTTTCTCCTAATAATGACAGCTGACCTTTTCTCCTTAACTCAGGTTGCAGTCTGGAAGGCTGCATCCTTTCTACTGGCAACAAAGGCAATGCTCTTGCACAGGCTCTGATACCATGGAGAGAGCTCCATATTTTGTCCACTTTACAACTTCCTCCATCCTTAATAGACAAAAACAAATGCATGCTTTGGGTGTTACAGGGAAGGAAGCACAGGAAACACTAATTTCACTGTAAATGCTACTTTATTTCCATTTCAGAATCCCTATCTTCTCTTTTTTTGTAATCAGAATGGTGAAAATTTACATATTTCTTCACAGATTAAGATGAGTTAGGCTGCAGGCAGTTCTAATCTTTGTGGTCACTATTTAAAAATCACTTACAAATGAAGAAAATACAGAAATATCCAAGCCAAATCAGAACTGTTTAATGTCAAATAAGATTTTAGGTATTGTAAAAGTTCTTTCAGGAAAATAATTTTATAGGATATGATTGTAAGTATATCATACTAGACCACTTCCCCCATTCTCTTACCAAAAGAATTACTTTTCCTTAATGACATCCTAGTCACACAAATATGTAAACAGGATTGTCCAAGATTAAAAAAAATTCTGAAGAACTCTAAGTATACCAAATATATGCATTTATCTTCAGTTCAGCCTGTTTTTCAGGAGTATATTATACTCATGCCAACTAGACCCTCTCTCACTTGGCTTTAGGTAAGTGAGAAATTATTTGTGCTAATAAGCGGAAGTGCTGAATTGCAGAGCTTAATAACTTGAAGATGAAGTTGTAAAAAATTCCTTCCGGCATAGAGACAGAAGGTAAATAATCTACATAAAATCCAAAATTTTAAATTATAAATTAATGATAGCAGACCTACACTCAAATGAAGTACAGCAACAGAGGTTTTATCAAATTTGCCAGCAACTGAAGTTCACTATGAACCTACTCTTCTGTAAATTGAGAGTCTAATAATAAAACTGATGTTTATGACAATAATTATAAAGATACCAAAAGATTCTAAAATACTTTCTGAATAGACTTCCTTGCCTACTATCTTTAAAGAAGAAATAATTCACATTTATCTGAATATTTAATAAAAATAATACTCTGTACTCTCTGATCTAACCACGCAGGTATGTTTGTCATTCCAACCTTTTCCTATCTCAAGTCTATGCCACCTACCAATATAAGGTTAATGTTCCCCAAATGTCACTGTCATTAAGAAACTGTGCTGCTAAAAAACAAGTAAGCAAGCAATACAAATTTCACATCTTCACTATATACAAAAACTAAATAAGGTCAAACACCTGATCTTTTTCTGTCTGAATCTAACCAGTCTTCTGATGGCAATTTCAAGGTGTCCACTTTACTAAAAGCACCACTGTACCCTCAAACCAAAGTGCTATTCTTCTTCTCTTACTTCCAATGACCCTTTCAAGTACACATTCATTAATTCTGTTAACCACACATTAACATGGATAAGCGCTGTGTTCTGATGGATGTGTCAGAAACACAAAACTAAATCCCTAATTCCTTGGGCTCACAGTGCAGTAGGGAGACAAACATTTAAAATGCTGTTACGGCACATGGAGAAGAAGAAAGAAAAGGGGAAAGTAGAATCATAAGGATCACTTCAAGCTGCTTAGGGAGATAAGATGAGGCGTTTTAGAGGTGACATTTATGCTAAGTTTCAAAGATGGGGAAGAGTCAGGCAATGAAGTCGGGAAAGAAAACCCAGGCAGAGAAAACAGCACAGGCAAAGGCAGAAGGGCGAGAAAAACTTGGCATGTTTGGAGAACTATAAATAGATCAGCATGGCCGGAGTTCAGAGTACATTAACTAAGTCTACTAACCCTTCCTGACTGCCCATTCACCCAGCCTTGAAACAAATGAAAAATATATGTTATCTGTCTTCAAAAAATAGACAAGGGTATACAAGAACTGACTGGCACAATTAATTCAAACAAACAAGCAATAATGGGCACTTACTAAGAACCAAATACGTGTTAAGTACCCAAGACAGAAATTAAAAAAGCACAGTTCCCTCTCTCAAGGAGCTAACATTTTAGCAGGAGAAACACTTATGGCAGAGAGATTTTAGGGTTCAAAACCAACCCAGGAAAAAACCAAGTTTGCTATACTTCAACAATCAAGAAAAATAAAGTTTATAATTCAGAAAGTATAAAGCTTGACCCCTGGTAAGTTCTTTGCAAATGTCTGGATAGGTATCTGCTAACTATTTTCAAATTTTAGATTTGAAACTATACATATCTTAGGTACTTTAGGAAATGAGGCTACTTTATCACTGAAAGAGCTATGAACCTTATTGATACAACCACTATCATTTCCCACATACACTATTTAATTAGCCTGCTAACATGTCTCCTTGCTTCTGCCCTTGCCTCTGCAACTCTCCTCTCCCAGGTATGTGTGAGTGTATGTATCTCAAAGCACCAGAGAGCCAGATAACGGCTCTTCACTGCTCAAAATCTTCCAATGGCAAAGATCTTATACAGACCAGGTCTCTCTGATCAAATCACTTCCAAAGTCACTACTTTTTACTACCTTTAGTTGCAAGGGCCATCTTACTATTTCTTGAACATACCAGGCATGTGCCATTGCTTTGTTCACGTTTATCCCAGTTAGCCATCTGGTATACTCTTTCATCTCCTTTGAGTATTTATTCAAATGTCACCTTAGATATTATCTACTTTAGTCACACTCTCGCACTTATTATCTAATATATTTGCTTACTTGTTTACTACTCTCTGTCTCCTTTCCCCAGGTCCAAAGTGTGAAGATTTTTCTATTTTTATCACTGATATACGTCCTGTGCATAGCATAGTATCTGGCGAATGACAGACATTCAATCATTACCTCAATGAATGAATATAAAGCAGTATTCTGCACAGTGGTTAAAAATGTGGTCTTTGCAACACTTGCAAGCTGACCATAGATCTGAGGCATACAGCAAGGGAGGGGGAGGAAGAGGAGTCAAAACAGGGGAGCAAGGAGCACAAAGGACTATGGTGAATCTTATCTTCCTCCTCTATAAAATGACAATGATGGTATCAAACTTATAAGATGGCTATGAAGATTAATGTAGGCTGAGCAGTGTCTGACAAATAGTAAATGTTCAGTAAATGCTAGTTACTACTACAGTGATGATAATAAACATTCCTGACTCAAAATGCCTCCAATTAGTTACTGCATCATTTTCTGTATCCATTTTACTAAAAAATAGTAGTTACTCTGCAAAATTCTTGGACCTTTATATGCTAGTTTGAAAAAAAATCAGTATTATTCTGGGTCAACTAGTGCTCTACTCTGTTGTGGCCTGTAAAGAGAGACAGGGGAGACAGTAGTGTTTATTTTGCTGAAGACTGACATGTACATTGACAAAAATGCCACACTTATCACAATGTTAATTTATATTCTACCACTAGAGCTGACCCTCAGTGCTTGTTTCCTAAAACCACACAAGAAAAGGTTAAACTAAGGCCACCTCAATGGAATGCTACATTACCAATGCTCTATATAGAACTTTTCAGTTCTTTCAGAAATTCCCAGATTAGATTTCTTACTTGCTGAGAGACCCACCATATCTACTGAGTTACTAAGAACCTACCCAGAAGCAGGGAACACATGACTCAACTACATTGCATCAGATGTTGAGTTAGGGGTCTTGAAAAGAAGTGCCTGAGTCTAAGATTCTGGTAGCAATAAGAGCAGTCTTACTAGAATTAGAATTCACCAAATTAAATTCTAATCCTGACGTCACTACTTATTAGTAAGAGCGCTAAAAAGCTTTTTTACTGATCTATAAAACAGGACACTATCTATCTTACAGAGTTGTAAATACATAGTAAGATAAATATTTGTGGAACTATATTATAAACTGTATTGAAGCACAGAAGTTTACAAAAAGAAACAGAAGGATTTTTAAAATAAAAGTCATGATCCCCAAACTAGCCCAAATTATTTTCATCTTTTGCTTATTCTCTCCAAATTCTTGTTGTGTTCTAAAGCCAGCTGGCCCACATTCAAATCCTAGCTCCTGAATTTACTAAAGTGAGACCTTGGGCAAGATGCTTAAACTTCTCTGTACTTTTCTCCATCTATAACATCAGGGTAACAACAGTAACTATGTTGTAGGGAGGCCGGAAGAAGAAAAGAATTACTCCAAACTGCTTAGTACAGGGTTTGGCATATGGCAAACTGAATGTGATCTAAAACAAGTACAAACTTGGCATGCTGCTTTTAAAAACCTTAAGATGATGTGGTAAACCAAAAGCACACTGTTAACTAAGTATCAAATGAAAGATTTTCTTTTTTAAAAGACTCAACTGCTGACTTTTAAAAATAAATCTTCCCACCATTCTTTTGTCTAGATATTTACAACATATAACAGAATCCACCTATTGCTTCATGCTTCCAGTAGAGGTCTCCATCTAAAAAATAATGTACCAGACTGAAAACTTTAAATTAACATTCCTGACTATTTAAAAATATAATTAGTGGTCAGCTTTATCAAGTAAAGTTTTTACAAGTAAAATTTGTAAAATAAGGACTATCTAAATTAAAATTCATTTTCCCCAGTGATTGTTATGTTCTGCTGCAGACTACCAATCTGTCTTAAAAACATAATCCTGTGGGAAAAAAAGGGGGGTAGAGATGAGATTGTTGGATACAAATAATAAAGAGCAGCAGACTGTCATTGTAAATGACCAACACTTTAACATCTATCGTGTATATAGTAGGTGTTAAGGTGCTGACTCAACGATGGGTCATGTTTCATGATAGCTAAGATATCTCTGAAAATCACCCACATTTATTCCTCTTAAATAAATTTTTTAAAAAAAGAGTGGCTAGAGCAATGTAGACAGTGCTGAAGTGGCTTTACTTTTTCCTCCCACCTCTCAACAGCCATAATATTGGGTAAGTCAACCATCTTTATGCAGGCCTACCAGAAAAAAATGTCCTTTTATCTAGTCTACCAGAAAGCATGGGGCTAGAAGATTGTCTGAAAATTCCATCAATTCTAAAAATGATATGAATTAATATTCAATAGCCACATACAATTGTTGCTACAGAATCTCTAAATTTTCAGACTTTGTAAGCTATGCTATGATGCCTCCAAAAAAGCATTAAACTTGAATACATCTAATATCTACCTTAACCAGAACCCCTAAATGTGTTCAGATTTATAAATATGTTTAAAGTTTGGTATGCCAAGAACTAAGAAATTACCAAGCAATTTGCTTGATTAGTAGTGTAGTATGCACGTGCACACACACACACTTAACCTAACCCACATAGCTTATAAAGAATGGAAAAGAGAAGGTAAAAGGCTCTAAGAAACTCTTAAAACTAGCAAGACTTAGAATTATATCTAGTTCTAAGGATTAAATATACAATGTAAAAACATAATACATTTAAATTTAGTGGTGACAGACTTGAATGGATTTACCAAACAAGAAGATGAGATTTCTGATTATAACTTAAGTATGGTTTGTTTTTCATCTCCAAAGTGTACACTAATGTATAAAACAATTACTTCTCACCTTAAGAATATAAAAATCAAGGAAAGTCCAAATCATGATTTACATTAGTCTTAATAATACAAAACTCAAGCAATGAATTAAATTGTTTTGTTTTAATATAACAAGTAAACAATGGCCAGCAAAGAATGAAACACTAAAGACTTAGTGGACAGAGAGAACAGAAAGGTAATTTTCTTCCAGTTATCATTTAGCATTTTAAATAACTTAATTTATATGTTAAATTGCTAGAACATGAAAAACATCTGCAATATGTGTAAACTAGGGGGGCTTCCCTGGTGGTGCAAGTGGTTAAGAACAGTACTATGAAGCATCCACAGCCACTGACTGCAACACAAATTCGATCCCTTGTGTGGGGAGGGGAGGTAAACCACATGGCAAGGGAGACCTCACCTCACCCCCCTGCCCGGCCCGCTGCTCACCTCAGTAGAGTGTTTCGGTCAATCTGCCTGTTCTGTATCTCACTCTGTCTCTGGTGAATCCTCTCACCCCCCACACCTCTGGCCTGTAACCCCAATTCTTGAATGCATAAATAAATCTTAAAAAAATAGAATAAAAATGTAAGCCATACAATGAGATTTAAATTTTTAATATTCAGTATTAGCACCCTCAAACACATTAAAAAAATTAAAACCAAACTATTATGTAAGACATATGCTAGGTATGACTAAATCTGACTTTCAAGTCTAAGAGTATTGGCCATTCAATAAAAAACTAAAACTACAGAAAGACTATTCGTGAAAGAGTTAAGACTGTATGAAGAACAGACATCAGGCAGTATCTTACTCAATGAAGAAATACTAGAAACATCAAACTAAGGTACATGAGTATCAGAAAAAGATGCCCTGTTGGTCCCAACTATTTAAAATGACCCATACAACTAAACAAAAGAAAGTAATTAAATGCATAATATTTAGAAAAAATATAAAACTACCCCTGATTGTAAATGACATGCTAGTGTGTCTTAAAAAAAACTTCTTTTAATCAGTGCTAAAACTAATGCAAACAGTAAAATAACTAAGGCAGGTTATAACATTAAAAAAATCAATAACTTTTATAAAAATAACCAATTAGAAGATATAATGGACGAGAAAGCCACATTTACAACAGCAACATAATGTACTTAAGAATAAAGAAATTTTCAAAACCTATAAATGGAAAGTCTTAATCTCTTAATGACATGAAAGGATTTGAATAGAAAGACTTTCATTTTCCTTGGATAGGTCAACTTGATATCATCATCATGTCAGTTATCCTCAGGTAATTTATAAATGTAAAGCAATCTCCACCAAAAACCAATTAAGCATTCTTTCTGGAACTAAAACAAACAGATACTACAGTTCAGGTGGAAAGCCAATCTTAAAAGAATACCCAAGAAAACCTCGTAGGAAAAGAACAATGACAGACAAATGATGCTACCAAATATTAAAACATACAATATAAAGCCTCCATAATTAAAATATAGTGAGATACTACTTATTAATTCCCCAAATTGGTAAAAAAAAAAACCAACAACAAAAAAAAACCCCAAAAGCTCAACAACACCAAACAAGGCTCTCAGAAACTGACACTTTTATATACTGCTGGTGGGAATAAATAAAACAAATCTCTCGGGCCTCCCTGGTGGCGCAGTGGGTTAAGCAACGCACTATGAAGCAAACCGCAGCCACTGCAGCACGAGTTCGATCCCTGCTGCCGGCCAGGGAGGGGACCCACATGGCCCAGCAGACCTCTCCTGCTGTGCCTGCTGCTCCCCTCAGCAGTGTACTTCTGTTGATCTGCCTGTTCTGCTCCCCGCTCTCTGTGGTTAATCCTCTCACCCCCCACACCTCTGGCCTGTACCCCAGTCTTGTATGCATAAATAAATCTTAAAAAAAAAACAACAAATCTCTCCTGGAAAGGGAACTGGTACTACATAACAGAACAATTAACAAAATACATGCACTTATTCTTCCATTACTGCACTTAACCCCACTTCAGTAATTTACTCTGAAGATAAATCTCCAAAAATTTGAAGTTAAGTTTGCATAATGTTACTAGATTTGCAGGTATTACTTGTGCAGCAGTATTTCCTATTGTAAACTATGGAAACCACCAAAGAATCGCTATGTAGAGGGTGGCTGAATAAACTAAGGTATCCACACAATGGGATACTATCCATCTGTATAAAAATTGGTTTTTATGAGCTTATTTAAGAGTGAAAAGGCAAAATAAATAAGAAATAGAGTACATTCTTCTTTTTAAGAAAGGGAACTAAAAATGCACATACATATCTCCTTATTTTTGCAAAGAGAAACACAGGAAGGATAACCGGAAACTAAGAAATTGGTTATCAACAGAGCATGGGTAGGAATGGGACAGGTAAGAGAAAAGGGTACCCTCCAAGTATGTTTTCTTAAGTTTTGGTTTTAGAATCTCAGTTTTTGTACATATTTATAAATAAAATTAAATAAGTATGGGTCAAACACAAAATTGAATACAAGTGGAAAAAATACTATTTTACAGTAGTCTAAGGAAATAAAAATACCCAGAAAAAATTCAATTATTGTGGATGCAGTTTCAGTCTGAACACAAAAAGAACTGCAAATAATAAATACAACTCTACTCAGGAGACTTAACCATTTACAGTGGTATGGGTATTAACAATTCTGAGGGGTATTTTCAATGGAGGTAGTAAAGGGAGATAAACAGAAGGTAAGAAGAAACCTGTGCAGGCTGTAATTAGGAGTAACAATTATAGCCTTATGTTTTTCAAAATATGTGTGTAATTATACTTAAAATAGTAATTCCAAGCTCGTTCTCCAAAAGGGTCTGGAAGAAAAGAAAACCCAATTAACAATGAGCACTCCTATTACCCAGATCTTGGTTTCTAAATACCATTACATAGTAAAGGGAACCAGGACTTTTTGGAAAATAGCTGATGCCAGAAGTAGACCCTGAAAGATCTTATTTTGCCAAGAAGCAAAGAAAACTCAAAATTAACGAGAACATGTGAGAAAGACACAAGAGCAAGCTTGAAAGGGTTCCTACTGGCCAAATTTAAGCAGCAGAATGCATCAACAATAAAATCTTATAATTTTTTAAAAAAAGATTTATTTATTTATGCGTAGTAAGAACTGGGGTACTGCCAGAAGTTCGGGGGCAGTGAGAGGATTCACCAAAGACAGAGTGGGGAACAGAACAGGCAGGTCAACTGAAATACACTGCTAAGGGGAGCAGTGGGCATGGCAGGAGAGGTTTGCTGTGCCATGTGGGTCACCCCCCTGCCTGGCCGGTGGCAGGGATGGATCTCCTGCTGCAGTGGCTGCAGTTTGCTTCATAGTGTGTTGCTTCACCCACTGTGCCACCAGGGAGGCCCAATATCTTATAATTCATCAAATAAATGAGAAAATGTTTTCCTTATTGCAGACTGCCAACTAATAAATGTAAAAGGAATGATAGTTAGAAAATAAGCACAATGTAACCTCCATAATAACTCAGTTATTGTCAGTTGGATTGTCTATGGATTTTTAGAAGTATTTGTTAAAAATTTGATGGTGAGCAAGATATTTAAGGTCTCAAAGTAGGTCCCCATAGGTGACTTATTAATTACAAAAGGGAAAATGGAGAAACCAAGAAACCACCTTCCCAAAGAATGTCAACAATAATGGGACAAAGTAACATCACCTGCCTCTTGCCAAAAATGCCTAACCTAAATCCAACCCTGACAAATTAGACAAATCCAGATTTTAGAAAATAAACTCAGCTTGAAACTGAGTTATCATAGCTACATGTAACAATACAAGAGCATGGATGGGCAGGGGTGGGAGGGGTGTGGATTGGGTATTACTGCTTTAAAAAATATCTTTGAGACAAGTGGAAAAACTCACATAAGGTCTTTGTTTTAAATAATACAATTGTTTCCATGTTAAATTTTTTGAATTTGATAATTTTACTTTTGCTACTAAGGATGTTTCTATTCTTATAGTCAGGAATAAAGGGCATTATATTTATAATAACATCAAGTGATTAAACAGTAGTGTTTAATAATTGTGTTTATATACTATGGTCACATACAAAGAGAAAACTATATTTATAATAACATCAAGTGATTAAACAGTAGTGTTTAATAATTGTGTTTATATACTATGGTCACATACAAAGAGAAAACTATCAAGCAAACATGGCAAAATGGTAAAAACTGGCTATAAATAAAGTGTAAGCAAAAATTCATATATAGGTAGCAAAAAAAGAGAAATTAACAACAACAACAAAAAGAACACAAGGCAAGGAAATAAAATGACAGGTTCTCTGTTTCCCTCTCAAACATATTTTTTGCTAGTAGATTGAATTAATACATTATAATACAGAGCTACCTGGAAAAACTACTCAGAAAATCAGAAGTTTTGACTTTTTAATGCTATGAATTAAAAAGATTATAGCAAACCATTTAAGCGTTGTTGACCTGTAACTGGTGAGACCACCTGGAGATATGGTCTGTTAAGGTACCAGCTACTGTTGATGAAGTTCTAAGTGGACTGATTTGAGCTTCAGTACAGTGAAATTTCACTTAATCTATGACACATTATGGGAAATTCGATAAACCTGAACATTATTACCGACAAATTTAATTCAGCCCCATCTCTACAGTACTACAACTTGGTAGTGCTGCAAAGGGCCCTAATGGATGGTCTCTTTCGTATTTTAGTAAAACATTCTCACTGACCTCCTGTATGACTTGTTAACGTTTTATTTCTTTAAAATTAACCAATGGGCTACAAGAGGAACAAAATAAAATTTCACCTGAAAACACTTCACCTTGAAAGATGTGAATAATGTATAAATAACTTTTACACAGCAATTATTGAATACTGTAAGAACTGACCAAGTGTAATAGGAAGAACAAAAAAAAAAAGACAAGAATCATAGATAGTTTTCATATTTCACATTAAGCATTTATTGATAGGAAGAATACATATTTCCAGAACATGGAATTATACCTTATGATATTTATCAGATGTGGATAAAGAGGACTGTGTATAAGACAGTATTTCATAAAATACTAATAAAGCAGGTCTACCACCAGGAAGGGATGGAAAGCTGATCCCAAAGGGGAGAAAGTTGACCTGAAAATACGTAAAATAAATTTTCCTAACAGGTGACCCCTCATCTCAAAAAAAAAAAAAAAAAAAAAAAAAAAAAAGGAGCCCATTTGCTCAAGAGTCTGAATGGTATGAAGAAATTTTTCTAAGTGTTATTTTATTCGAGGCTAAATGACAGTAATTACTTTTGAAATTTGAAATTAAAAAATAAAATCTCATGTTGGAAAGTGGAGATTAACTCATTAAACAAGCTGCTGTGAGTTCTGTTATTTTTAGAGGCATTTATACAATATAAGGTTAATTCTCCTAAGCAGGGAGAGACCACAAAATCCTCAGAGAAAAGGCATTCAGTAAATTCAATAAAACAAGTGGTATCCCATTTGAGAAGAATATTATAAAGTCCTATTATATATTTTAAAAAATATAGACATTAAGGGAAACTTAGTTTAATTAATTTTTTAAAATCCAAATTCTCCAAATATAGTCTGGTAAGTTTCAACCGGTAGTTCATTCACACCCCTACCCCTTTTCCCTAACTGAAACGAAGCCCTTGTTATCTTCCCCAGAGTCCAGAGGCAAAGTATAGGGCGTGTCCAGACTCTGCTCAGAGATGACAGGTGCAGCTTGAGCGGGTGCCCCTAGACCAGATGTCACTAGAGGGCTGTTCTGGATGCAGCCCTGGCCAACATGTTGATGCCAAGTTAAATCAGTTATCTCAGCAACTAAATTGGTTTCATTACAATACTCACATCAGCTGTTCTCAAAGGTCAGGGGACTCAGGCATCACCTGGGGCACACTTTCAAACAACTAAAACCTAAAACTAATGCTCACCCTCAGTACTACTAAAGTGGGCCAACTGACCAGTACATGCCTCATGATTTGATGAAAAAGCACAGGACTACCCATTAAGTATGACTAACAGACTGGGCTTGAATGTACCAACCTTTCAGATGTAATTGTTTTCAGGAAATACAGGAGAGAGAAACTGACATTAGAAGATTAACCAAATTCAGAAATTAGGATATTCTGAAGAACAAATGCCCCCATTATTTTAGCAAATCAATAGCACAATAGAAAAAGGAAAAGGGAAGTGTTAGAAGACTAATTAGATAAAACATCCCAAACAACAAATTTCTTCCTGGGAAACCACCACAATATGCCCTTATAGTAAGCCCTGGGTAAACCCTGCACCATGGCTTAGATGTTGTAAGAACTAGCTATCATTTGGGCCAACAATTCAGAATGCGATGCTATTCCTCGATATCACCAAGAGAATTCAGTTTCAGTAATAAGTCATCGCATTGTGAGTGGTCAAGAGTACACATCTGTTGTAGAAATGCATTAACTTGCAAATTACAACATAATGAATACGCAAAAAGTAAGCACAAGTGAAATTTCTTTATGTTTTCAAACAGAAAAAGGTGTTAGGCTCTACTTTAATAATACAACTCTTGAAAAGCTTAATGAAATTCATAGGTAATCTCAATGCTACAGTGACAATTTTCTCAAAATCATCTCTTTATCTAGCTCTCCCCCTAAGTTTTATTTCCCAAGTGAATATATTAATAAATTTTATGAAAGGTAGCCAATACCCCTATCAGTCAGCATATATGCATTTTTGCATATACACAACATACATGAAAAAAAAAAATCTGAAAAAAGAAACACCAACCCGCTTCTTTCTTGGCTCTACCAAGGATACTTGAACTAACCCATGCTATTTATATGTATTTAAATTCAAATGCCAAACATTTTCACCTTTCATAGAAAATATGCTTGAATTTTCAAGCCATAAAATACTTAGATATTCTTTAATCCTAACATCTCCATTTTTAATTCCAGTAAGTTTGTCCCTTAGAATAATACCTACTTCTAAATACCTTTACATAATATCTGAAATTCACGCTGTGACTTCCCAGTTGTTCAAATCATAGAACTGAAGCAATGCACACCATCCCAACTGACAATGATTCTACCTACGATTTTTTTAACTTTCCTATGATATGAAAACGATTCATCTGAAATCATGGTACACAACACTTCCTGTGGTGCTGGGCAGTGGTAGGGAGTGATCAGCATTTCCAACTTAGGATATTTTCAACTTAGATTTCAAGCCGAGGAAGGTCTGTACAATATTTTACAGGCATATCATATTTCAGTAAAAGTAATTATGGCAATACAAAACAATGTGGTAAACAATTTCTTTTGAGAGGCTTGTTTAAACAAATTTTAAAAACAACTTTTTAAACAGAAATATTCTGCTTAAAAAACTTCTAGTTGTAATAATAAAAAACATTTATTTGCTTTGGGCGCGAGGTGTTGCTGGTGCTGGTAGTTTAAATAAAAATCTGTGTTAAGAGAAAACTAAACAAAAAAATTAATTACAAATTGTTTTGTTACAAAGAGTATCATGTCAATAAATGAACACCTGCCTGTGCTTTAAAAGTCTCTATCATGGTCATAAATATTTTTTTGTTTTTGTTATATTAAGAGCTTAAATAGTAGAAAAACATTGTTTTATGCATCTACAAGGATAGCTTTCCCCATTCTGGACCAACCAAGCCCAACTTTTCTGATTCTATTTGTACTGCAGTATTTATCTTTCATTCCCTGGCAATGAATACAAGTAATTTTAATGTTCCCCTAATCAAACAACTATTTAACAAGTACTACCAATATAATTTTGCACAGGACCTCCCTGGTGGCGCAACGGGTTGAACACTGCACTGTGGGGTTTCCACAGCCACTGCAGCATGAGTTGGATCCCTGGGCAGGGAGATGACCTACACCAGGCAGAAGATCCCTCCTGCCTCACCTGCTCCCCTCAGCAATGTATTTCAATAGATCTGCCTGTTCTGCTCCCCACCTGCTCTCTGGTGAATCTGGCCTGTACCCCTGCTCTTGTATGCATAAATATTAAAAATATATATAATTTTGCAGTTATTGTAAAGATTTGCAAATAGGGCCACAAAAAGATCTAAACATTTTTTATATCTCAATAAGCATACATGTAATTACTTCTCATTTCTCCTTTTCTATATTTTAAAATTCTTCCTCAGTCCTCAATTCTGTTAGCCCAGAGTTTCTCAAACTGCTCCACAGGATTCTGTAGTACATATGCCTCCCCTGACATGGGCTTTTTTACACCATTTACCATGAGTTGGGGTAAGAAAATAAGGAACGCTTCCCCAAATTGTCTAGATAGTCACAACACACATCAACAAAACTAAGTGTCTAAAATGTACTGCAATACAGCAACCCAAATTTGGCTTTATTACCTAAATTCACGCTGCCTTTTTTCAAGGAAATACTAAATACTAGAAAATAAGTGTTTGATATAACACAAGTTGAAAATTTCTATTTTAATTAACCCTAAAAACCAAAGAATGTGGTGGTGATGATGGCAGCAGATCAAAGAAACAGAATCCTCCCACCTTTTCCCTAATATCCTTTAATTCCCAATCCAGCAAACTCCATTTTTACCAATAAACTTTAGAAGGGTCTACACCACTCTGGAAAAAGCCCAATAAAGCAATCTTCATCAAATAGTAACAAAAACTCTTGAATACTTAAAAATAAGCATTGAATACTCACTCGCTGACAAATCCACATCAACACCAATGAATTAAGATGTTTTTCCTTCCTAATATTATTCAAGTTAGGAATGTAGGAGACCCACAGTAGTATCACATTTTTTTCTATCAAAGTCATGATGAACTTCACATATAACCAACCATGAAAATACTGACTCAACAACAGAGTTGAGACAGGATTATAAAAGAGCACTCCTATTTAAAAATAAACATCTGGCTAATAGTTAAGGCAGAAAATATAAATGCAAAAATAGCATGTAAATTTTTTTTTGAATTATAGTAAAGTTCTTAGTTTGCATCTTCAGTGAAATTTGTATCTTCAGTGGTCTATCTTAGAAAAGTTTATACTTTCATCAGACTTTCAACTTTTTCTAATTTCTACCCCTCTTTCAACAAGTCTGCATGCCCTTTAAAATGTAGCAGACTCTCAGATGCTATCAACATTAAATTTAAAATGCATAAATGAATAATTAACTCAGATACAGTTGGTTCTTCAGTCTCCATATTATTTTTATTTTCCTTTCTTTAATAAGGAAGTAATTTCTCTATCAGTTCTGTTTAGTAATTCAAACTCAGTGTGTCACTTTACGTACTTATTAAAGTTTTGAAGCATTCTTTTACTAAGTAAAAGGAGCCTAAGGAGAATCATCAAATATTGTATCTTAAAAGAAGTGACACACACGGTGAACACTACTGAACACAGGACTATATTTATTGTGTGTAACTGATAAAAGGTAACTCTATTGATCTAATTTAAAGGGACCAACAAGAAAAACAAATAAGAAAACCGATAAATTCACAATGCATCTGGAAATTCACTATGGTGAACGCAACTCTATAAATAAGTTTCCAACTATTATAAAGGTGGTTACATGTAAAAAATAATTTCATATAAGAAAACCATTAATTGTACAGTAATTTTTGTACATATTTAGAAACTTCAACTCCTTCCCCAAAAATAATATAAACATCAAATTAACCTTGACTACAGTTGTATTACTGGCATCAATGAGCAAAATCAGAATTCTCCAACTAAACCCTTGAAATATCGACCTATTTCTTCACATGGAGGCTTCAGATTCTTAGCAGAAACAAATACTAAACTGCCAATTTTACTACCAAAACAGGCAAAAATAAAAAGTTCACTACATAAATATAAACATTCAACACACTGGGTATAGACCTACTTGGGCAAAAATTTAAGCCATATGAATTTTTAATTATATTTTAATTTCTTAAAATTACTTATGACTAACAAACTGAATTCATAATAGCCTAATTAAATGACTAAACACATGTGACAAACACAACTTTTGTCCCATTTACAAATGCCCCTAAAGTCCTTTTCTCACCACTCTCCATCTACAAAATACCTTATCTTTTCACACTTAGTAATATTCTACTTTATCCTTTATACCTTATTCTTTTACACTTAGCAATATTCTAATAATAAACATTTGTGGAATATACTGACATGTACATACCAAGAAAGAAACCACAGGAAAACAAAGTATGCAGATATCATAGATGACTAGTATCCAATTTTTAACTACAATGCATTTAATCAGTAGGGACTTATACTTGTAGAAATCAAATGCCAAAGTTAAAAAGGCAAATAATCAACTGCATTTTCAATTTCAGATTGAGACGTTTTCACAGACAAATCTACAACTGTCTGTCTGATACAATCAAACTTTGGCAAAACACTATACTCAAGTCTCTGTATTTAATGACTACCTGTGTTTGTAGCAAAATGAACATAATGTTGGAATATATACATGGTCAAGATATTAATTTGCTTTTCTTTATTTAAATGTCTGTGATATGAAAATATAAAATACTAGGCTAACAGTCATCCATCCAATTAATAATAAAATTACAGAGCAATGTCAGCAAATTTACACTTGCAGAGTAAATGAAAACTAACACATGTAATGACAGTCTTACAGTAGTCAAATGAAAAAGCACTTCATACTAAAAAAATTATTCCATCTGTGATTTATTAAACACACTACATTATCTGCTCATCAGAAACTATGATGTTCAATTCGATATAGGAGACAGGGAACTTACAGAGTCACGTGATTACTGTCTTACTAAAAAGAGTCACTCTTATGTTAAATAACAGAATTACTATGAATGTTTGGCATCCTGTCTGCCAGTTAAGATTTTTCAAAGAAAGGTATAAAACCCTACAGAACACATGTCTTTTTATACTTCTTATACTATACTTCTTATACTATCATGGAAAAAAAAAAAATCCTACAAGGTTAGCATTCCCCAATTTTTGACCTGCATATTACTTTTGTATTTCTTTACAAGCCATGCAAATCTTCACATGGTTTTATTTTCCAAAACAAATGCTTCAACATTTTTTCTAGTAGCCTAGTTACAACCCTGCAAAAACAAACCTGGAGAGTGACATATGGAGGAAAAACAAGTTTAGCTAAGGACATAGTTCAAAAAAGCAGTTTCTAATAAGTGCATAAAGCTAAAGTTGATCTGAGAACAATATAAATAGTTGTGAGCAACCTTGAAATTATAGTTAAAAATAGTACTTATAAGTATACTCAATGGATTCCAAGATAGAAATCACAATATAAACAATATTTATATAACTTTTACTTAAAAAAAAATGGGGAGTCTAGACATTTGACTGTGCTGAAAACCCTGCAAGTATGAAAGTAAATTCTTTAGAAGAACATACATCTCTCATGAGCCACATGTATCATACAGTACACCCTTGAATATGAAACTTTAACCACTTAACCAAGCCAATAAATATCAGGCATAACTATAAAATGTTTATTTTAAACAGTCTAAAGTCCAAATGCTTCAAACCGATCACCAGAAAAACAGAATATATATTAACAGCATTCCTGCTCATTTTACAGGAAAATGAGCAAATGACTATCACCATGAATATAAATTTCTCTACTTCTCACCACAAGTAAAGCAACAGCTTTTGAGATTAACTTTGTTCTACTTTTTTTTTGAATCTTAACCCTGTATTTTAAAATGTATTCTGATATATATATGCCATCTCTCTCTCTCTCTCACACACACACGAGATGATAAGTAATCATATTTGATATCTTCTAGACTTCTGTGTAATTTAAGAACTACTCCACAAAGTTTTGTGAACTCTTCAGCGTCAAGCCTGAAGTCCATCCAAGATAGCCAATAGGAAGGACACCTGTGCAATGACTGCATTTCCTAGTCCAGAAAGTGATCACCACACAGAATATCCACATTTGTATACTGTATCTGGAGCAATGATAAATGCCAGCCTCAAATTATGCAGAAGCCACATTATCTACAAAAGGCTATCCTAGAATAACATTATTAAAAAGCAACAATCATGAAAAGCATTATTTTAACTTAAAATAACCAACTAAACATCTGTATGAACAAGCAAACATTAAACATAAAAGACCCCATAGCAGGTTACAAGGTACAAATAAATATTCCTAGTAGAAAAACTGGGAGAGAAAAGTAAAGCTGAATCACAAGCTCTATACTCTACACCTATCAAGTAAATAAGAAATTTGCTTTGTCAGATGAGAAGACAAAAAAGGAGGATGAAAGAGAATCTAAATCATAGTATTCTATTTTACAGCATCCCTAGTTTTCCTAAGTATATAATAATCCTTTTAAACGTTTGAAAGTTACTCGAAGACACAAAAAAATTATTCTAACAATTCTGGTCATTTGAGGCATCAACTTGTTATACTACGTAAAAATACTGAAAAACTACTCAGAATCCCTGTTCCACACACACACCTATATAAAATTCCTAGTCAGAATTTCAAAAGGCAAAGGAGTTTCCAAAACAAAGAAAAAATTTTCCCAAGTGATACAAAGTTTCATGGACTATCTTAACTCTTTTAGCAGCATCACCTCTCTGCCCCTTGCTGGCTATCAAACAATCAATAACAATGTCACAAAAGAATGTTTACCAGAATGGGGGGGGGGGTGGTTTGGAGTGTCACCTGTAATGATTGTGCAGGAAAAATGTAAACAATTCTAAAGTAGGTGAGGGAAACTTTCCCCCTACTCCAATCTCACTTTGTAGTTATTGAACGTTTCTCACACTGAAATGGACAGAGGATCAGAAACCCGGCCAGGGTGGGTGGTTTGGTTGGTTTTTTTTTGGGGGGGGGGGGGGGGGTTGGCTGGGCTAAAACCAAATCCCCCCATCAGTACCCTATTTCCAAAAGACGTGGAAAAGGCACCACTACTCACCGCAAGTAATACTGTTTTAAAGCAAAGGCAGCATTTGAACAACTTCTGGGAAAGTTGAACTCTTCCACGATTTCTCCCCACTGGTTCTTCTCAGAAACCTGTTAAAAACACAGCCACACTCAAGAGTGCACAATCCAATTAAAGTCCAAGCCAACTGTGAGCCGAAGACCCATTCTACAGAGATCCGTAGCCACTGCCAGCATCAGTGGGTGTTTGGGATCGATCCGCGAGAGTTACGAGGCAGGGATGGCCCGGATCGCGGTGCTTCCCCTTACCCGGGCCCGAGATTTCCCCGCACATGTTTTGTTTGGGGGGCGAGGGGGTGGTGGTGGTGGGTTTGTTTTGTTTTTGAAGCCCGGACAATAACCAATCGCAAGTCCCTCTGTCGCCCCCTTTTAAATCTCAACGCGGTCCGTTTACACGAAAAAAAAAAAAAAAGTTCAAAAGGATCAATACTGTTCCGGACAGCGACGTCCGCAGGTTCTGGGGGGGCCGGGGCCGGGGCCGATTCGGATCCCTCTCCCAGCTCTCTCCATCTCCATAGGCCCTTCTTTGAGGCCTACAGCTTCTGCCTAGCCTTGAAGCCTAAGATGGCTATTTGGAGACAGGTCCTGGTTTCTTTTGTTAGCGGTAGAAACCGAGGGCGACGGGGCCGAGGCTGTGCCCCCGACTGCTGGGATCATTTCGCAGCCGATTATCGATGTTAAACCTGCCCGCGCTAATTTTGAGTTGCACGAAAACTGCTCTCAGAGTGTGTGTGTCTCGGGGCTAGAGCGGCAGCGGCGGCAGCGCTGCCGAGCGGGCGGGCGGCGCGGGGCGGCGCGGGGCTCGGCGGGCGCCCCGCACGCCGCACCCCCGCCGCGGCGCTCGGCCCCGCGGGCCGCCGGGCACCGGGCCGGGCGCGAGCCGCCGGGGCCGCCCGCCGCCGAGCCCCGCGCCGCCGCGCGCACGCGAGCACCAGGCCGAAAACAGCCCGCCGCGTCCGCCTCCGAGCCCGCGGCGCCGGGGAGCGCGCCCGGGGCCCCCGCCGGCCGCCCCCCGGGCCCGGGCGCCCGCCGCGGGGTCGGGGGCGACTTTCCGGCGGGGGCCGGCGGGAGGGAAAGACCAACCCAAACTTCCACTCACCTTCGCGAAGCCGCCCAAAGTAGTGACTCTGGTGTAGAGACCGTGCAGATCCAGCTCCTTCCCACCCACCGCGGGGATCTTCTTGAAAGGCGACCTGCGGGAGCGAGAAAGCCCGCACTTGTCACCGGACCCCGCGCCGCCCGCCGCCCGCCGCCCCGGCTCGCCGGCCGCCCCCGGCCGCCTCTCACCCGCGGCTGTGGTGGAACTGCCGCAGCTCGTCCAGGAAAGCGAGCCCCTTCCTCCGCTCGTCCGGCGGCGCCTTCCCCGTCGAGTTGGCCATGATCGGTCGCAGGAGGCCTCTCGGAAACCCGGATCGGCGTTTTAGAAGCGCCCCCCGCGCCCTGCGCCTCCTACCAGCGCCCGGAGCCCATTCCTCGGCCGGCGGCGGCGGGGCGCAGTCATGGGCCGGCGGTGGCGGCGGCGGCGGCGGCGGCGGCGGCGGCGCAGGGAGGAGGCGGGAGGGGGAGGAGGAGGAGGAGGAGGGGAGGGCGGCAGCGCGGCCGGGGGGAGCGCGGCCGGGAGGGAGGGGAATTTCGAAAAAAGTTGAAAGAAATCCGAGGCAAAACTAGAGGGGCAGGCGACGGCCGGATCGCGCGGAGCCGCGGGGCGAGCGCGGCCCCCACCCCTTCCTCCCCGCCCTCCCCGCGGCCGGGCTCCCGCCGGCCTCTCAGCGCCGCCGGCCCGGGCGGCTCCGCCTGGGGACGCGATTCAACATGGTGCCGCGGCCGGGGCGCGCGGCCGGGCGGGCGAGGGGCGGGCGGCGGGCGGAGGGCAGCGAGGGGCCGGGGCGGCCGGAGGCCCGGAGTTTGGCGGCGGCGGCGGCGGCGGGGCTGGGGCAGGCGGGGCTGGGGGTGGGGAGAGGGAGGTCTGTGTGGTGGTTTGTGGAGAGCGGGCGCCGGCGCGGGTTCCGGCCGCGGCTCCGCGGGGCCTCGCACACATTCACGCGCGGCCTGGGCCGCCGCGGCCGGGCGTCCCCGACAGAAGGCACGGGCGGCCGCCGAGCCGCTGCGCGCCGCCCGGCCGCTTCCTTCCCGCCGGCCTCACTCTCGGCCGCCGCCGGCGCCGCCGCCACGGCCCGGCCGCCAGCGCGGCACAGCGACCCCCGGGGGCCGGCCGCGGCACTGCGCCCGGCTCCACACCGCCCGGCGGCTCCTCGCGGGGAACAATAGACTCGGCTCGCGGCTTAGGGTTCATCTGCAATGTGCCGCACATTTCACACGCACACAAAGCCGGCGGGGAGGGGGCGGCGCGGGGAAACGGCCACTACCGGTTGTTCCAGGGTTAGGGGTGGAGGCGATGTTCGCGTCCCCGACCCGGCTGTTGGCGCCGCCACCTCGCAGTCCCCGCCCGCCGCCTGCCGCCCGCCGCGGCGCGGCGCGGCGCGGGGAACTGGGCGAGCTCGCCGGGGCCGCAGCTCAGTCCCGCGGCGCTCGCGGACTGGGGCGAGGCCACTCGCGACTCTGGCCCCGGGTCTGGCGGGAACGGCTCTGGCAGCCTCGGCTAGCACTCTGGGGCCTGGTTGGCGCTTCGGGCGTGAACGATCCGCCGCCGAACACGAGCCAACTGTGGATCCAGCGCCGTGCGGACCGTCCGGGTCGTGTGGAAACCGCGGCGCTGCTCACTCCTCTGGCCCCGGCCCGGCTGCACGTAAAAACGAGACGCGTCGACGCCGAGTTATGCTCACAGCAACGAGGCTGGGGAGTGGGCAGCTCTGCACTCTGGCTTATAGGCGCGTGGACATGTTTCTACCAAGGGACCTGAGCACGAGGTGCGATGCAAGGTGGAATCGAGCCTGGTGCCCCCCTGCTTTCCGCCAGCGCCTGCAGTGTGGGAAGGTTCACCAGAACCCTCTATGGGAGCGGACGTCTCAATAAATGCCACCTAAGTTTGCACTGACGAGAGGTCGGGCCATTGGAGCCCTCGCCACAAGTGCTCATTAAGCGCCCCCGTCGGGGAAGCGTCTTATTATCCCTATTTCAGTGGGGTCCAAGCCGGGCCCAGTGGCTGCCTGGTCCAAGGTCACCGATCCGTCGAGCCAGAATGGGTGACCATGGCCGTAGTGGCCCCAACGGGACCTGGGGGGGGGGGGGGTTATGTAACGTCGGACGGTGCGCTTCCGGTGCTCGCTCGAGGAAACGGGTTTATTTCCCGAGGAGTTTGTGTCTCCAGCGGGGTCGGTGTTAAGCTGTGCCTGGGAAGTTCCGGACGCGAAGGCCAGGGCCGGCCTCCGACGCCGCGAGGGGCGGAGACCGGCTGGGCGCGGGTGGCGACGCCAGGCGGCCGCGGGAAGCTGGGGCGGGCGGGGGCGCGGGTCAACGCGCCCTGCCCCCACGGGCCTCCTAGGGGTGGTGGAAATGTGGGCCGCGGAGAAGTGCGGCCCGGCTGTGCGGATTCCCTGAGCGCCGCACTTGCGCACAGCCCCTTACGTAACTGTCAGCGCCGGGGATTCCCTAGAGGGGGTCATTCTCTTCAACCATTACACACACCCCGGGCTGCTGCCGCTGCCGCCGCCACCGCCTCACAAAATGGCGGCGCCCATGGAGGAAACAGCGGCCGCCTCCTCTGCCCCATTTTGTGGGAGGCGAGAGATCTGTCAACATGGGATACCTCCGCCGAGGACGCCACCGCGTTGGGAAATGTCGCTTCGGGGCTGCAGCCGAGGGGAGTAGAGCTTGATGGGAAATGCCGGACGCTTCCAGAGCCGCTCCGCTTTTTAATTTTTTTTTTCCTTTGCTCTGAAGAAGCCTCCGAGTGATCGTCGCCGCGGGGAGCTGCGGCGGGCGGCGCGGGGGCTGCCCTCGGCGGTGGGTGACTCGGCGTTTCTCC
This sequence comes from Galemys pyrenaicus, assembly GCA_019455555.1. NCBI lineage: Eukaryota > Metazoa > Chordata > Mammalia > Eulipotyphla > Talpidae > Galemys > Galemys pyrenaicus. The sequence continues at coordinate 3,146,833 of JAGFMF010011911.1, read as the reverse complement.
GCGCGCCCGGCGGCGGCTGCGGCCTCTCGAGGTCGCAGGGTACCCGGCCCACTCGGGGGCACCGAGTCTGGGCGGCGGCCTCGCCACGCCGGCACTTCCCGGAGGTGTCGGAGCCCGAGGGCGCGGCCCCATCGGGGCCCTAGTCGGGATCAGGCTCCCCAGAAGCCGGGGAGTCCCTGAGCGGAGCGGGCGCCCCTGAGGTGCGGGCGGCAGCAGTCGCGGGCACGGAGGCGTCTGCACTGAAATCGAACGAAGTGTCCAGCCTGGACCTGGGGTTGTGTGCTAACGGGGTCTCGGGTTAAAGGTTAGGACGTCTTTTCTGGGAGCCCAAGCCTGGTCGTCTCACTTCTTAAGGGCAGGATGGAGAGGTGACGTGACATTTCACGTTTGTTTTCGAAGGTGGTTTGGCCACGTTGAAGCCACTGCTTGGTATTCAGATGTGGGTTTGCATCCACACTTTACTGTACGATGATGTGTTTTGCTTTTTTCGGTGCAAATGTGAAAGACTTAAGAGTGGGAGTGGGATGCTGACGTTTAAATAATTTATTTAAGAAATATAAGATGGGATGAAGCCGGAGGATTGAAAAAAGGCTTTTCTGCAAAAGAAACTGTCATCTTCAAAATGGAGTCTGAATGATGTCTGATAAAATGTAAATTCAGTACACTTTGGCGATGCCTTAGGCAAAGGGAAGAACCGGAAAACTTGCTGTTTATTAGGTAACTACATAGTGCAGTTTCTTCAAGACCAGAAAAATATAAGGCAGTGGAAGCTATTAGCGGTATTTGTTAAGAGGAATGTTAGCGTTTAAGGAAGGGAGGCGATTCATCTGATAGTTAAATATGAATTACACGAGTAATTGAAACTTTTTTCAGTTGCAGCAGGCGTTTGTATTTCCGTGGCTTTTTTTTTTTTTTAAGTTGTTTTGTTTATGTTGGTTTGGCCCTGATAATTTCCTCACGGTTTAAATCTGCATCTTTTTGAAGGCTGGACCTCAGTCACTGAGTTCCATGCCCCAATCTCCTGCAGTACCCGGCTGCTATTCTGGCGTGTGTGTCACCGACATAGTCTTTGGTCCTTTTTCTACTGATGTTCTTTATATTTAATAAATTTGGTTACCTCTAATTGGTGTGTAACCTTTGCAAGAATACCTATTTTAGCACCAAGTGAATCTTTTTTTTAAAGAGATTGCACGAATGGTAACCTCCTGCCTGGTATTACATTGTACCATATTTGCATTTCCTATAGTGGGCAGCATAGAGCAGGTGGAGGCTGGAAAAACGTGGCTATACAAATAGTTTTACAATAGATATTCTCATTAACTTGATAGGATATAAAATAAAATGTAGCTGATAGTTTTCAAGCTTTCCTATACAAATGATCAGTAACTAAAAATTGTTGGAACTTCATTTGTACACTTTACCGTTGTGGTAAGAAATATTGACAAATTCTTTATGATGTGAAAAAAAAAAAAAAAAAAAGCCTCGTCTTTAATAGTAGGTCCAAGCCCTGAACCCTGTAATTAGGTTTCTGTTTTTTTATTCTTACCAGTTTTAATATTATTTAATCAATAAATTGTGATTTTTTAAAAAATAATTTGCTCATTCAAGTAAGCTTTAAAAAACTTACATACCCATTTAGGATTTCCAAGTCAGGCCTATCGGTTATATGATTAAAACAGCTGAAAAAGTAATTGAAGAAATGACATCAATTCATTCATTTGAGGAATTTTTGAATTTCAGGTTACTCAGGATTCAGAAATTGGTTGAACTGTTAAGTTTAACAGTTTTTGTTTCTTTAAAGGTCTTAAACCGTTGGTAAGATCTGAGAATACTTTCACTACTTGCTGCTTTTGTGATATTTTAAGACTTATTGCAAAATTTAGTGAAGTATTTACTTCTGTTACTTTTTTGTGTGGCATACTTCTCTTAGTTGAAATTTGATTCCAGTGTCAAATAATAGATGAGGCCTTTTCTCCAGATGGTGATTCTTAAAGAGTACTGGTAAATAAGCTTTTAAAAAGTGAGAAAATAGTTTATTCTTCTGCAGATTAAGATAATGGTAATGTAGATGCTCTGAATTTGTCCCTAAGGGATTTGTCCCTAAAGGATTTTATAGTGTTAGGGGATATTTTTGTTTGTTGGTTTTCAGTAGATTATAGAAGTTATATTTTGTACATGAATCCAATGCAGTGTATTTAAGAAGTGAAATTTTCAACTAAAAAAGACCTTTCAATAAAACTTAGATTAAAAAATGAAATATTAACAAATTTTAAGTCTTTGGGGAAAAATTCCCAAATGTGCTTTTTACAGGAAATTGGGCCTATTAGTTGTTGATCTAATCTTGAATTTTAAAAGTTGTTATGGTTTTGAAGTGTTAACATTTTTGCATTCTTATTCCATCACTGAAACATAGACTCTAACTAGATTTATTGTAGTATAATTTCAGTTTATATTTGCTTGACCTTTTATATATGAGGAACACATAAATACTAAACCAAGGAAATATTTCTTTTCATCAATGCAGATTACTAAATCACTGAGTAAATATTTATTAAATGCCTACTTTGAGCAAGAGGTGGGGGAAGAGAAATTGATTTAGCCTTTGAGGAAATTATACTACGGTACTTGATTTTTCTTTACTAGCTCTAAAAGATAATGATAGAATATCCACACCATAGACTTAATTTTTAATTCTTAAGCAGGATCTTTAGCATGAAGTTAAATTCAAAATTTTGTTTAAAATAGAGACAAATATAATTATGTACATAACAATTTGGGTCAATATTAAGACTAGTGTTAAAGTGCTGTATTTGGGTCAATATTAAGACTAGTGTTAAAGTGTTGTAAAAATATTAATAGCAGCTTTAAATCACACTCTTTGAAAACCCAACTTCTTCAAAAATAGGATTCCAGTAATTAACTTTATATTAAGGGAAAAGCAAGGGGATGTTCAATGAATGCAAAAAAATATACTACTGAGCAAACATTGTTTTAATGAATTTTGATTTTCTGTTTCAATTTTTTGGTACATTGACACTTCTGACATTGTGCTTTGCTGTTGATTAAAAAAAAACCTAAACCCTAAAGACAAATTAATTCAGTATTTAATGCAAGTTTAATTCCTAACTAACTGTAAAGCTTAAGGAATTGGCAATCTTGTTGATAAGACAATAGGAATTAAGTCGAAATCAAAACTATATAGCTTATATAATAACTACGCTTAACAAAGCATATGCAGTTTTATTCTTTGTAACTAATAAATCAGAGTAGTATTAACTTTATAATTTATTTAGTCTTCTTCTCTGAAAACATACCACAGACTATTTGTATATACTATCAAAATGGAAAGTCAGCCAGGGACCAGTGTAAATTGTCAAAGCTTACTGTACACATTAAGAAAAATTCGATTTTTTTAAGTGCCAAGATTCTTTAACATAATATGAGGTGTGTCAAACTCAAAAATAAAGTAATCTTTGTATGATAATGTGCATGGGAAATAGTTATAAACAGTTCTTTAGTGGTGCAAAACAACTGAGTATTTCAAAGTTAACTATAGTACTTCCAGGTATTTTAAACAAAGATGAAAATCTAAAATATTGTGCTGCATTTTTATAAGCAAATCTTTCTCTTAGTACTAATGTTAGTAACAGCCATTAGTGATTAATAGCCTATACAGATATGTGTGGAGGTCCTATTCTAATGTTTTATTAATTCTAACTGCATTTAAAGACAGATTTTTCCCAGTGTTAATAAGGGGTTAAATTACCCTTGCTCTGTTCCTGTGGAAACCAAAGAGAAGCTTCTATTTAGTAGTATGCAGGAATTTGCCTTCCCATTGAATAAAATCCTCCCCTTACAGTGCCTTTTGCTGACTTTTTTTTTTTTTCTCCACTAATGTTGGGGCCACCAAAGAATACTATGATAAGTACTATAAGTACTCCACCCTGGGTGGGTCTGTGCCCACTTCAAATACTCTCCTACCTCTCCTTGTTTTCAATGTCAATTTCTAAAGAGACTTTTGTAATAACAGTATTACAGTATCCCCAGCTAGAGCAGAGAGTCAGATTATCTGTGGGTGATGTTCACAGAGCTGGAGCCATTGGCCCTGTAAAACAAGGTGTGTTTATTGCATATTTCTAGGGAGAAGATCTCAGCAGGAAGGAAGGGCATGTTCAAAGGGCAGGATGATACCTGGAAGTTAAAATGCTGTGTAAGTTTACAGGGTTATCTTGGGTGCTGCTTTTTATTTTGTGTGGTCATGTCTCAAGAAAGGTCTTTTGGAAATGTAGTTAAGGAAGAATACCACTGAGTTCATCACACTTTTAGGACAGCAGCAGACAGATACGTTTCTAAAAAAAAATAACAGTAGGTTTTGAAAGTAATATTTAGATAAAATCCTTTAACCATTTTTTGATTTGTCCTCTGTTTAATGTACAGCTAAAAAAAGAAAGAAAGTGTACAGATAAGGGAGTAAGTTAGCACTAAGCAGGCAGACCCCAAATATAATTCCTCAGCTGACTAATTGGGAGGGCTCCAGATATCTGTGAGTTAATCATCACTTTATGCACAGTAGTGTCTGCTCTGAGTGCTAGGTGATGTGATCTGCTCTTTGCCAGTGGCAGCCCAGGACCCCACTGCCTTTTCCTGTTCTTTGTGCTTGCTCTGCTGCTCCCTGATGCAGCTTCTGAGGAACGTATCTGGTTTGGCCCAGACCTTGCTTTTGTAGAGACCTATCAAAAGGGCTGCTTTATCCTCCAGCGGGTTCTCACAGCTTATCCATGGGTCAGTGGATGATAATCGGAACGTGAAGCATACTTCTTCATGCTGCAATTCAGTATATAACCTTTTTTAAAAAATGCTAAACTAGGCCTCCCTGGTGGTTCAAGGGGTTGAGCGCCACACTGTGTGGCATCCACAACCAGTGCAACACAAGTCTGATCCCCGGCCAGGGAGGTGGCCCACATGGCGCAGCAGACCCCTCCTGCCTCACTTGCTGCTCCCCTCAGCAGTGGATTTCAGTCAGTCTGCCTGTTCTGCGCTCCACTCTGTCTCTGGTGAGTCCTCTCACCCCCCATGTCTCTGGCCTGTACCCCAGCTCTTGGATGCATAAATAAATAAATCTTGGGGGGGAATTTCCTTTGCACTTTAAAAAAATTACTAACCTATTCTAATCCTAAATTGTTCATATTCCAACTTGCCAGTGAAGACTGGTATTATTTCTGTGCCCTTTGTTGTATGTAGATTGTTAGATGAGTATTGTTATATAAAATCCACAGTTATGTACATTGTATGGGGGTGCGTTAGCACCTCATTGTGTTTTATATGTATGCTAGTATTAAAATTGTGGCCTCCGTGGTGCCTAGAGGTTGAGTCTCATCCCTGTCACCCATCACTGCCATCTGAGTTTCATCCCTTGCCAGGAAGCTGACCACATGGCGCAGCAGGCCTCTCCTGTCTCACCTGCTGCTCCCCTTAGCAGTGGATTTCAATAGATCTGCCTTTTCTGCTTCCCTCTCTGTCTCTGGTGAATCCTCTCACCCCCACCCCCACCTCTGGCCTATACACCAGTTCTTTTCATAAGTAAATAAATAAATAAATAGAAAGATTTTGGCCTTCTCCCTACCTACTCAAAGGGCGTATTGAGAGAAAACACATGCTTTGCTTAGATTCCAATAATTAGACTGATGCCCTTGATTTATGTTATACACTGAGCTCATTCTTAAAAAAATAAACATTTTACAATACATCTTCTGGCTCACAAATCAGTGCTTTTTCTACTAAACATTCTTTCATCTTGCTAATAAAATCCAATTTCCAGAATCATAGTTCATTGCTAAGCAAATATGCATAAAACTAAATTTATTCGAATCATTTATTATTTAAAGGGTAGTGTATGAAAGTTTAAACAAGTCATCCATCAGTGAATGTGACAGAAAATAAGCAAAATAAAAACCAATGGCAGAATAAGCTAAAAGGCCTTTCCTTAGGGAATTACTGAGAAAACAATTCAAATAGGAGATCTGGGACTGCTTAGATAATCTCTTACCTTGAATTAGAATCTGTGAATCTCCCTTTTCATTTATTCTTAGATTTGCTTTGCCACTGTGCCCCCCTCCTTGTATAGTAACCAGGTAAGAACATTTGATAAGAGCCTTTAAAGGGTAGCTCTTCGGTAACATTTATAAATGTTAACTGCTACTTAAGGACTTATGGACTAAATGTTACTGCTACTTTTAGCCACAACTATCAATATATACCTGCTAAATGTCCTATCAAAAGCTACTAGGCTTTGTGAATAATCCCAGTTCTCAGTCTGGTGCAGCTTAACAAATCCTTTTGGACACAGCTTGAGTTGCCAGGAACATAGGGGCATCATTCCTTACCAGTGAGAGCACATATCCTCTATTTGCTGACTAAGTGAAATCTGAGCCATATTTTGGGACCTCAGTGTGATGGCCGTCCTCTGAGCACATTTAGAAAAGTGGTTATATTGGAACTGTTACAGGGCAACCCCAATGTGAAATGGGTTGGCTTGACTGTGCGGTCCTTACCCACACACTTAAAAGGGACTTACAATGAGACTCAACTGCAGGCACACACAGAAAGGCTTATCAAGGGTTTATTTACAGAAAGGGGAATTGAAGAAATGAGTAACTCAGGGAGAGAGAGAGAAATTGGAGAATATCTTACCAGTTCTGCTGAGCTGGGACCCCAATAGCACACTTAAAGCCTGCAAAAACCAAGGGCCCCTAGGGCCACATGTATGGTAATATACCAAGCCTGGCTGCTTAACTCCATCCTCAGTTCCCAGCAAGCCTCCCTTCGGTGGTGATGACATCGTAGGGTTTGTAGTCCTTGGTGTCTTGGATCTCTTAAGACTGGGAGTGGGGTCCATAAAATCTGTAGAGTTTTTTCAGGATGTCCTCTCCTCCCAAGAATACCTTATTTCAATGATTTTTGCTCTGAGATTGTCTATAGCCTCATTTGGGAATGTTATTTCCCTGCTGTGCTTAACAGATAGTATGACTATTCCCCCTAGGAACTGCTGGAAGATTCCCAAACCAGGCCAGATGCATGTGGAACAAGTGCACATGAGCTCAGCAAATGAAATAGGTATCTTTGCAAATCATCCTAGTCTCTTGAAAGTCTCAAGTTAAACCTAGACGTTTCACCCAGATCAAAGTGCTGGGTAGGGGCCTCCCTGGTGGTGCAGTGGGTTAAGCAATGCACTATGAAGCAAACTGCAGCCACTGCAGCAAAGTTTGATCCCTGCCGCCAGCCCTGGAGGTGTCCCACATGGTGCAGCAGACCTCTCCTGCCTCGCTGGCTGCTCCCCTCACCAGTATATTTCAGTTAATCTGCTTGTTTCTGTTCCCCACTCAGTTTCTGGTGAATCTCTCACCCACCACACCTACCCTAGTTCTTGGGCCTGTACCCTAATTCTTGTATGCATAAATAAATCTTTAAAAATTAAAAAAAAAAAAGTGCCAGGTAGCATTTTTGTTTTAGCAAAGCTCACTTCCCACCAAAACAGGACAGGAATTCAAAGACATCAAATTGCTTACTGTAAGGAACTTTCCTCTATAAAATCCCACAGATTTTATGATAAACCAGTGCCCAACTCTGAACATCACAGGAAATTTATAACTCTAGATGTTGAACATTTTACATATTCAGGTAAAATACACTGGTGGAATATTTCTCCCTTAGTTTTTTGTGGTAATTGAGAACAAACCCAGCATCTAAGGAATGTATTGATGTTGAATCTTTTGAGTTGCTATAACCAATATAAAAGCAATAACTAGTTAAAAGTAAGTCCATTATTTCTAGTAAAGTGGTTTTACTCTTAAGAAGGAGATGCTCCTTACCTTATCATTTCAGACTCAATAACCAAACCATAAAGTTCAGGAAGGCTAGTGTAGCAAGTAGCAACCCTCACAGAACTTGTCCAATGTCTTGTACTTATCGACCTAATAATGGTCATTTACCAGTAACTGATGAAAGAGAGCTCAGGAGTTGTGCTCCTTGACTAACATGTCTCAAGTAAAGATTTATTTTCCAAGAAGAAAAGTGACTAGGTTTCTTGCAGAGAGATTTTCAGAGCAGTAGATATGCCTTAAAAGTTCTTCGGTCACGGGGCCTCCCTGGTGGTGCAGCGGATTAAGCAACGCATTATGAAGCAAACTGCAACCACTGCAGCACTGAGTTCGATCCCTGCCTCCAGCCAGGGAGGGGACCCATATCGCGCAGCAGACCTCTCCTGCCTCGCCCGCTGCTGCCCTCAGCGGATTTCAGTCAGTCTGCCTGTTCTGCTCCCTATACTGTCTATGGTGAATCCTCTCACCTCCCGGGCGACTCTGGCCTGTACCCCAGCTCTTGTATGCATAAATAAATAAATCTTTAAAACAAAACAAACAAAAAAAAACTGCACTCTGGAGCTTCCCTGGTGGAGGTTAAAGTCTCAGCACTATAAAGCTATTACCAGCCACTGTGGCCTGAGTTTGATCTCCAAACAGGGAGCTGACCCACATGGCGCAGCAGACCTCCTGTCTCACCCACTGCTCCCCACAACAGTGGATTTCAGTAGATCCACCTGTTCTGTTCCCTACTCTGTCTCTGTTGAATCCTCTACACCCCGGTTCTTGTATGCATAAATAAGTCTTTAAAAAAAAAAAAGCTTTGCGTCTGGAGCCAGTTCAGAAGTGGCCAAGGCCCAAACCTCAAAATTTGAAAGCAAAAGTTGGACTGCATATAAGGAAGACAAATTATAATCTATCTAATTAAGAGCCATCAAATGAAGTAATAGGTAAGACATTCCTATCAACAGGCAGAGATTTTAGTTGTTTCATAATAATTGTCTTGGAACAGATCTGGAAGGTTTTTTTTGAACAGGCCTAAAACATGAGGTTGGATTTGCCTGACTAGGAGGTCAGGTGTAGGACAGAACGCCCACTAACTACTCAACACAATGAAGCGCCATCTGTAAACTACCACCAGTCAAATGGGAAACTTGCTCTTAGGTAGTACCTACAAGAAACAAACAAGTGGTTTGATAGATGAGATAATCTTCAACATAGGGGGACTGAGGTGATGGTGCACTAGTGTTACGGTGATGGGGATTACAATTGATGTCAAATATATGTAAATTTTTAAAAATTATAAATAAAATAGAAAAAAAATTTCAACATAAAGCACAGATCTAAGAGGACATTTGAACTTGTGACAAATAGGAAGACTTGAAAGCACTCCTTAGGTGAGGTTCAGGCCATATCCTCTACTAATGAGCCTAAATGGGCACCTGGAAATCTCAGAATCTATTCATATTTCATGAATTACCAAAAAATTCAGTGTGGATGCTGAAGATTTGTTTTTAAAAATAGGCAGTGTGCCTGGGCATTTTGATGCAGTGTTTTTAGAGACCTGTCTGGATGTTACACTCTCCCTATTGTCGCTAGATGGAGAAAGCAAAGGCTTTGAAAAGCCTCCAGGACTTTATAAACTCCGTTTATAATTTATCTTTAAAAGTGCATTCCCTGGGCCTCCCTGGTGGCCTAGGGGTTAAGTCTCAGCACTGTCATCACTAAGACCTGAGTCTGATCCCTGACCAGGGAGCTTACTGACCCAAATAGGGCGCAACAGACCTCTCCTGTCTCGCCTGCTGCTCCCCTCAGCAGTGGATTTCAGTAGATTCACCTGTTCTGCTTCCTACTTTGTCTGGTGAAGCCAATCATCCCCCACACCTCTGCATACACCCCACTTCTATGCAAAAAACTAAAGCGCATTCTCTGAGTACAATCAATAGACAAAATATTGCTGGATTTCAGCAATAAAAACATAAGCAAGCACACTGTCTTGTCAGCTCTTATATAGACTAGTTTCTACCTATCCAGCAAAGATACACACAGTGACTAAAACATACTTAAGAACAAGATGTAAAATATTACCTGAACATTTGCCATAGAGTCCCCAATAGGAATGATTCATTTACCTACTTTTTAACTCAGTTTGCTGCCTAATGTTAAAAAAACAACCTTTGAAGATGTTAGCAGAGGAAGCCAGTTGATTAAAAAAGATGACAGCAATGAGACCTGTGAACAAGAAATCTCCACAACCGTAGTTAAGTAAGAATCACGTTTTGCAATAGCCACAGCTGTTTTAGCTTCTCCAAAAATGGGGAGCCCTTTTTTTTTTATAGTTGTCCACAAGAACCACCCAAAGGCTTGAGAAGAATCTGATCAGTTATGGCTTGAAAATTGAAAGTCTAATCCAGGTAAGGACTGCACTCTTCTACCTAGGAAGAAATATACAGAAAGCAAAATTTATACCTTATATTGAAATCTGCAAATCCAGAGAGCAATTTATGTTTGTTTCTGAGCCACCAGTCACCTTCAACTTTACATGCAACTGTTTGTTTTGTTTTGGTCATAGTACCTGTCATTCAAACAAGATGGGATACTCAAGTTTTCCCTTTATTTTCTTTTTTTTAAGATTTATTTATGGGGCCTCCCTGGTGGCACAAGGGGTTAAGCACCACACTATGAAACATCAGCAGCCACTGCAGCACGAGTTCGATCCCCAGCCAGGGAGGTGACCCACATGGTGCAGACCAATCCTGCTCCCCTCAGCAGTGGATTTCAGTCAATACCTGCTCTGCTCCCTACTCTTCCTCTGGTGAATCCCCCCACAACTCTGGCCTGTACCCCAGCTCTTGTATGCATAAATCTAAAAATTTATCTAACTCCTGTAGGCAGAGGAGGGGAGTTGGGGTACAGGCAGAGGAGCCTTGCTTAAACCTGTGTGCCATCAGGAAGGGCCCAGAACGTTATTTTAAATATTACTAACAAGGCCACACATTACTAAGTCAGACAATCAGAATTACATTCTATAAAACTTACACAAGTTATTTTCATAAGTTATAGCAACATTGAAATTCAGGTATCTCAAGATGATTTTTACTGAATTTGCAAGGGCAGTTTTATGATCTAGAATAGATTATCTCTTGTGGCTATAAGGAAGTGAATATATCTCTCCTTCAAAACTTGCTGAGATTTTTTTAAACTAGCAATTAGAAGTGTCTAAATATTGAAATTCAATTGATTAGCATCAAGAGAGAATAGCTCAAACTTAAATTTCAGAAACTGACAGTTAATACTAGCAAAAGTAATATGGAACTTCTAAGATCTTGTCTCTATATGTAATTAAAAATGTAAGTAAAATACCTCGCTGGTGGCCTAGGAGTTAAGTCTCAGTTCTATCACCTCTCTGAGACCTCAGTTCAATTCCACAGCAGACTCCTCCTGTCTTGCACCTGCTCCCTTTAGCAGTGGATTATGGTAGATCCAACTGTTCTGCTCCCCACTCTGTCTATGGTAAATTCTCTGATGTCCCCCCACGTATCTTCTCTACTTCTGGCCTGCACCCCAGTTCTAGGCAAAAATAAAGCAGGGCCCTCCCTGGTGGTGCAGTGGGTTAAGCAATGCACTATGAAGCAAATTGCAGCCACTGCAGCACGAGTTGGATCCCTGCCGCAGGCCAGGGAGGGGACCCACATGGTGCAGCAGACCTCTCCTGCCATGTGATCTGCCTGTTCTGTTCCTCACTCTGTCTCTCGTGAATTCTCACGCTCCTCACCTCTGGCCTGTTCTCGTATGCATAAATAAATAAATCTTTAAAAAAAACCCAGCAGATTAAGATTTATTTACTTGAAACATTCTGTCATGACATAAAGTAGATCTTAGTGGAAGAATTATATATTTAAATCACCTGTTTTAAATTTGTATGGCTATTCTTAATTTTCATAAAACAGTTTGTAGTTAGAGAGTTGTCCATAATTTAGGAAAACCATGCCATTTGTTATTCTCTTTCATGTAGTTTCTGAAAAATGTGAAAAGTGTTAAAAGTTTGTTTTCTCTTTTTAGGAAACATATGCTAATACATTTTCAAGCCATGTGCCAAAGCAGCATTCCCCAAAGTGTACCATGATCTGACAAAAGATGCAGTTACATAATTTTTTGGGAAATGGCTAATTAAGCTAATTTAATTTTTTTTTTTTTTTTTTGCAAAGTTTGGGGCCTTTAATATCCTCTGTTATCCACTTTCTCACGTGTTTGTGGCCTTCTCCTAAGATTGGTGTTCCAATGGGAAATACTGAGAATTGCAGGTCAAATATTATTATAAATCAAACACGTTTAAAACAAAAATTGCCTGATCCTCTACTAGAATGTAGATTCCAGTGATTCTCTACTAGATCCTCTACTAGAATGCAGAGTCTAGTGATCCTCTATCAGATTCCTTGAAGCGAAGGACCCCTACTAATTCTTTGTAGTCCCATATTGCACACAGCCACCAGTGCTCAGTTTACATTATTGAATAAGTTAATTTAAATCCAATAACTCTTAAAAGTCTGTTTCTAAATGCAAGGCTCATTGAACTTTTAATTTGTTCAAGTTAATTATAAAATAAGGTTTTCTCTTTATAAAAATAAGGTATTTTTCTCTTTATATTTGGAAAACTAGACTTTTAAAAAACATTTTAATAGGACGGATTTATAAGGAAAAGGAAAAAGAGCAGCACCTACATAGTCACAGGAGGGCAGGAGAGCCCCAGACTATTTTTTTAATCATCTACTTTGTAGTTTTATATTGAAGATAGTGACCAGCTATTTTTATTATCGAGGAGATGTAAGAGTGGCCACATAATAAATATATCTGTTCATAAATATGAAGCATTTCACAATTACTGAGTACAGAAATCAGAATGTTCACTTGGCTCCTCATTTCATTCTACCTTAACATTGACACCTGGAATCTACAACTTTGTTCATAAATTTAATCTTTCACACTCAACTCTTATCACCCAACAAGATAATTTCTCTATGGGCCTATTCCTTTCTAGAATCCATATAATTGTCCAAAATTCATGAACTTCTCCAACCCACTTTTGTTGTCTCAGGTTATAGATCTCCCAGTGCTTTCTCATCATTGTCTGCCTCGGCTGCCCGAGACTCCATGGAGTTCTTGAGACTTTACTGGATGTGCTAAAGGATATTAAGTCCATATACGCCAAAACATAGGGCCTGCATTTCTGTGCAAATAGTAATAGACCTGAGGACCTCTGAAGGGAGGACATTGTAGAGAGTCCCAAAGGGGAATTCTGTGAATTTAACAGAAAGGAAAAGTAGTTTTTTAGAGACTCAGGGTTTTTTATCTTATTTTTTTAAAAGATTTGTTTATTTATTTTTGCATGGAAGAACTGGGGCCAGAAAGCATGCTTGAGAGGATTCACCAGAGACAGAGTGGGGGGCAGGACAGGCAGATCCACTGAAATCCACTACTGAGGGGAGTAGTGTGAGACAGGAGAGGTCTGCTGAGCCATGAAGTCAGCTCCCTGGCCAGGGATCAAACTCAGGCCGTAAGGGTGACAGCACTGAGACCACCAGGGAGACCCTAAAACACGTTTTCTTAATTTGATTACAATGCTGCTTATTTTTGAAAAATTGAAATAAACAATAGAAACATATTTCTCAGTTGTAGATGCTGGGAATACAAAGTCAAGGTCTGGCTTGTGTCCTCTTGCAGGTTGCGGACTGCTCTCATCTTGCTTGTTCCTGGTGGTGGAAGGGGCAAGGGAGGTCTTCAGGACCTATTATGGGAGCACTAACCCCATTCATCGCATTTGGGAGGGGTCCACCCAGATCACTTCCCAAGGTCCCGCCTCCTAATAGCATCACACTGGGGGTTAGGGTTTAAGACTTTGGGGAAGGCACAAATATCTAGTCTCTAAAAGTAATCAAAGATTTCAAATGACCTGTGGCATAAACCCATATCTGAAAGTTCAGAACATCAGAGAAACCTCCAGAAATAAGGAAGGCGTTAGGTGTTTCTCAGGGCCAGGGTCGGCCAGGGTCATCCTGAGTAGGTAACGCCTCGTATTTAAGGTCAGTCTCGCATGTGTGTGAGTGTGAGTGTACACAGTCACATCTCCAGGCACACCCATCACCTCTATCACACTCCTTCAACGTATTATAGTTTTGGGTTTTTTTTTAAGATTTATTTATTTATGCATACACACTGGGGGACAGGCCAGAGATGTTGGGGGTGAGAGGGTCAGATGTGGGGTTTGAGAGACAGAGTGGGGAACAGAATAGGCAGATTAACTGAAATCCACTGCTGAGGGGAGCAGTGGGCGAGGCAGGAGAGGTCTGCCGCGCCATGTGGGTCCCCTCCCTGGCCAGAGGCAGGGATCGAACTCATGCTGCAGTGGCTGCAGTTTGCTTCATAGTGCGTTGCTTAACCCACTGCGCCACCAGAGAGGCTCTGTAGTTATTTCTATGTTCCCTACTCCTGTTATTCATGAACCCCAAAACTTGTATATATATGTACCTCTGTGTATATTTGTCTATATTTGCCAAGTAAGTGTGTTATTTGGTTAAATGTAAGTATCTTAAATATACTGCATTTTAAGTTCTGTTGATAGCTGTAATATTCCTGAGAGGACTCAATAGTGTCAAATTTGTATTTTGACATTGTAAGCATCCTTTTTGCAGAATTTTATAAGAATTTCTTGTACAAGAGAGAACTTCTATTTTTTTAAATTGCATTATTTTTATTGAGGTAAGGGCTATTTGATCCAGGAAAGTGTTACTAATGAAAGTTACAAATGTCCTGAATTGAAAATAGGAGCTATTCATAGAGTAGCTTACATGAATCTGTCTTCTCTTGTCAATCATGGGAGAATTCCTTGATGTCCACAACTAGTTTTTTGTTGTTCTTCTTTTCTTCTATCTGCATTCAAACTACCATTGACGGTGGGGCCTCCATGATGGCCTAGCGGTTAAGTCTCAGCACTATCATCTCTGCAGCCTGATTTCTATCATCAGCCAGGGAGCTGACCCACATAGCACAGCAGACCTCTCTTGTCTCCCCCGCTGCTCCCCTCAGTAGTGGATTTCAGTAGATTTGCCTGTTCTGCTCCCCATTATGTTTCTGGGGAATCCTTTCACCCCTGCACCTCTGGCCTATACCCCAGTTCTGCAAAATAAATAAATATTAAAAAAAAAAAAAAGCTGTCATTGATAGAAGGCTCTCAGCTATGCTACATACTAAGAAAGGAAACCAAGAAGCTGTTTGAAGAAAGTGCACGGTCCTTTTCAAAGTTCTGGGGTTCATAAATAACAGAAGGGAGTCAGGACCATAGAAATAGCGCTACAATAAGTTCAAGGAGTGTGATAGAGGTGTTGGACAGGTCTGAGAACTTTACAGAATAGGAGGTATTTGAGCGTATCTTAAAACTATGTTCATAGTCGGTGGTGAGGAAAGAAGGGCCAGGGTGTTCAAAGGCTCAGAAGCATGAAGGCGCACAGCATGCTTTGGGAGTGGCCACTAGCCCCCTGTGGAGGAGCCTGCTTTGCAAGATGGGGTTTTCTTTTGCCATGTAAATGATGCATGTACATAAATGCAAGGATATGTGCCAACCCTGGGCCCCAACTTTTTCTGCAACAATTTCTACCCCATTCAAGCAGATGGGACTACAAGAAAGAAGTATATTATTATAGATAATTGCAGACAGATACAGATTGACTTTTAAAACATATGTTTGACTTTTCAAATTATTGCTTGTATGCAAGTGGTGAAAACAATTGTCTCGACAGGTTGAGAACAGGAGGTGACTAGTAGTAAGGAATGTAGATAAACTGCTATCACAGCATGAGAGGAGAGTGGGAATGAGGGTTTCATTAAGAGAGTGAGAGGAGAGAAGGTGGATTTGAGAAATAGTACAGAAGCACAAGTGTGAGGAGAGACTCATTTCTAAGGCTCAGCGACACTCTGCCTTGCATCAATTCCAGTTATTCTGCTTCTGAACTTCCCTTCCTCCGTGCACGCTCCCCCCCTTCCTGCATATCTCTCCCACCCTACCCCTCCCACTTCCCCTTCTCCCCCTCCCCTACCTCTTCCATACCCACTCCTCTTCTCCCTCCTCCACCTCCCCCCTCTTCCTCCTCCTTCTTTTCCCCCTCTCCCCCTTTCACTCTTTCATCCCCACAGAGTCACTACCACCAATGTCCCTTAAAAACAGGACATTTTCCTATAGCTATTTTGTCACAGGGTTATACCTCTATGAAATGACTGCTCAAAATCATATAATTAAAAAAATAAACAAGTACACACTAGAAATCCTTGGCTTTCATTTTCCTTATCCTTGATTTTTCCATCCTTCCCTCCAGCTCTGATTTTAAGATGATGAAATACAATGTAGAGAATGAAGATGAGTAAGTGTAATGCACATTACTGGGATTACTTGGTTAAAAAAATTTTTTTCCGGCAACTTCATATCCCTTGCTTCAGGAGGAATATCTTCAGAATGTCAAGCACTGTACATCTTTCTTCTCCATTTTTCATTTTCATCTCCAAACAGATGAGTGTGGATTTCTTTTTTTTCTTCCTCATTTAGAGGCCCCTTTATTATCTGGTGCTTCTAATATTCCTTTTGTATACTTATTCCAGCTCTGTGTTGTCTTTCAAAGGCAAGACACCTAAAATGGCCTTGTTTTTTTCATGCAGATACAACATGCTCTGTTAAGTGAGTGGAATAAAGCTCTCCATATTCTATATTCTCAATGTTAATCACTTTGGCTGGTATTTAGATCTTAATATTGGACTGGCGATTATAGGCAATGACCTATAATAATTGGTAGTTAATTCATAGTTCATCATAAAATAGAGAGCTCAGAGATTAGCTAATCCTAACACCTGTTACCAATGAGAAAATGGAGAATCAAAAGTCAACATATTTGTTGTGATAACATTGCAAGATAGCCCTAAAAAGTCTCCTGAATCTAGGCTAGTATGTTATGTTATCCTTACTTTTCTTTTTCTATTAATTTTGAATTGTATAATGTAGATTACTTTTTACAAATGTGTACCCTTTCCTGCATACATGGAAACAAATCTGCTACTTATCTGTAGCCTTGTTGGATGTTTGTCCATTTGTCTATTTGATGACTATTAAGTGCCCATTACACAGTACCCTCAAGAAGTTTACTTAGCACTTATAAAAGTAAAAAAATGTACAAAGGTAGATCACATCAAATGACAAGTGCCATTAAAGAGGCTTAAGGAGTCATTCCCTTTTCTGTCTCATTACCTGAAAGATCTGAATAGTATAGGAGAAAAAACATAAGCCACATTATAGAAACTTCTTTTATGTCATTTGTTAAATTCAGTGCTTGTTTAACTTAAATACATTTAATTATACGTGTCATTTTTAAATACATTTATTGTACTGCACTGTACTTAATTGATGCTGTCAGTTTGTTTTGTGATTTTGGTGTGTGTGTGTGTGTGTGTGTGTATAAGAACTGAGGCATAGGCCAGAGGTGCTGGGAGTAATAGGATTCTCCAGAGATAGAGGAGCAGAACAGGTGGATCTACTGAAATCCACTACTGAGGGGAGCAGCGAGCGAGAGACAGGAGAGGTCTGCTGCACCATGTGGGTCAGTTCCCTGGCCTGGGATTGAACTCAGGCCATAACAGTGATGATGCTGAGACTTAACCCCTAGGCCACCAGGGAGACTCCCTTTAAAGCATTTTGACAAGACTCCACTTCAGTTGACCCTAACTTGCGTATTAAAGTATTAAAATTTGGGGCCTCCCTGGTGGTGCAGCGGGTTAAGCAACACACTATGAAGCAAACCACAGCCACTGCAGCACCACTTCGATCCCTGCAGCTGGCCAGGGAAGGAGACCCACAAGGCAAACCAGACCTCTCTTGCCTCGCCTGTTGCTGCCCTTGGCAGTGTGTTTCGGTCAGTCTGCCTGTTCTGCTCCCCACTCTGTCTCTGGTGAGTCTTCTCATCTCCCTGACTCCGGCCTGTACCCCAGCTCTTGTATGCGTAAATAAATAAATCTCAAAAAAATATTTAAAAAAATAAAGTATTAAAATTTGGATCTCAACCATTTTTGAACTTACATAAGCTAAGGCTTAGCTTGAAATTAAAATCTTAGTCTTGGACCCTTCTGGTGGTCTAGGGGGTTAAGCCTAAATGCTGTCACCCTTACCACCTGAGTTTGGTCCCTGGCCAAGGAGCTGACCCACATGGCGCAGCAGACCTCTCGTGTCTCACCCGCTACTCCCCTCAGCAGTGGATTTCAGTAGATCTGCCTGTTCTGGTCCCCATTCTGTCTCTGGGGAATCCTCTCACCAATGTGTACCCCACTTCTATGCAAAAATAAATAAATAAAATCTTTTTAAAAAAGTCAGTCTTGGGCCTCCCTGGTGGCGCAGTG
>JAGFMF010011911.1:3114665-3127237 GCA_019455555.1 Galemys pyrenaicus | reverse complement strand
AGAGGGTGCACAAGGGACTGAGGTGATGGTGCACGGGTGAAATGGTGGTGGGTACTCCCTGGGGACTACAAATGATGTCAAATATAACTAATAAAAAAACAAACAAACAAACAAAAAAAACATTTGGGTATTTCTTATGTGTTCCTTGCCTAACGTGTGCAAATTTATATTTTCCATCTGATAAAACCTTACAGCTTAATCACTTGCTTTTCAGATTATTGTAATTTATAATAATTTAAACAATAGTAAAAATTTAAATATGTGACAATAGTTTAAAAATAGAAGTTTTGGATCTTACTAATTCTAGTTTAGTAATATTCTGAAATATTGAGTAAGCAATTTCATGTTTCTAATGCCATTTCGTTTAAATAGGGAAGACGCTTTCTACCAAGTATGACAGGTTAGGTTATTTGAGAACCCCTAGGTACAAGGTACTGTGTAAATTTGAAGTGATAAATATTCAAAATATTTCCTAGAGAGAAATGGTTTAGATTGAAAAACATACAAAAGGTAGTCATAAAGAACTTTCAGCTTCATTGTATTTTTTAAAAATTACTCTTTTGGGGGCCTCCCTGGTGGCGCAGTGGGTTAAGCAACGCACCATGAAGCAGACTGCAGCCACTGCAGCATGAGTTCGATCCCTGCCACCGGCCAGAGAGGGGACCCACATGGCACAGCAGACCTCTCCTGCCTCGCCCGCTGCTGCCCTCAGCAGTGTACTTCAGTCCATCTGCCTGTTCTGCTCCCCGCTCTGTCTGGTGAATCCTCTCACCTCCTGCGGCTCTGGTCTGTTCCAGCTCCTGTATGCATAAATAAATAAATCTTTTTAAAAAAATTACTCTTTTGTTAGGATTGATAAGCCTTTATTTAAGGACTGTATTTTTTAAAAAAGATTTATTTTATTTATTTTGCATAGAAAAAGTAGGGTGTAAAACAGAGGGGCGGGAATGAGAGGATTCTTTAGAGATGGAATGGGGAGCAGAACAGGCAGACCTACTGAAATTCAAATCCACTGCTGAGGGGAGCAGTGTGCAAGACAGGAGAGGTCTGCTGCGCCATGTTGGTCAGTGCCCTGGCCACAGCGGCTGGTGATACCTTGATTGTACTGACTTTAACCACTGTGCCACTAGGGAGGCCTTAAGAAATGTACTTTTAGGGCCTCCCTGGTGGCGCAGTGGGTTAAGCAACGCACTGTGGGGCAGACCACAACTACTGCAGCGCGGGTTCGATCCCTGCTGCCGGCCAGGGGGGGACCCGCATGGTGCGGCAGACCTCTCCTGCTGTGCCCGCTGCTGCCCTCAGCAGTGTGCTTCTGTTGATCTGCCTGTTCTGCTCCCCGCTTTCTGTGGTGAATCCTCTCACCCCCCCCACATCTCTGGCCTGTACCCCAGTGCTTGTATGCATAAATAAATAAAAATCTTTAAAAAAAAAAAAAGAAATGTACTTTTAAAAGCAAATATTGGTCTTTCTGGTTCTTTGAGAGTGTATAGAAACACAGGTGTTTATATGTGATTCCCATATCTTGACTCCACATGGCAGACAAATCACCTTGCTCTGAAGCTTGTCAAGACTTGTTAATTAGGGCCTTTGTGTTTCTGTGTTGGAAACCTTGGAACACAGCTCAAAAAAGTCTGATATTCAAGGTCTTGGTGCTAAAGCTGAAGAGAAAAACATTGGTAAGCCAATTTGCATATACAACATATAAAATTCAGTGTTAATCCTTCCTTCATATTTTGCTGTTTTATGACTTAAGTTTCACTTAAGTGACTGTAAAATTACTGGTATGCAATGTCTGACCTTGTACTAGCTTAGGAAAACTTTCATGCAAGAAATAGAAAGGATTTTTTAAACAAGGGATGAAGATTACTCGGTAAACATGGAAACAGATTATTCTGGTTTGTTGAAGGAACTGAGAGTGAAAGACCCTGGTGAAGAAGTAGACAAACTTGCCAATAGACTTGCAAGAGGTAAAGACAGCAAAAAAATTATAAAATTATAAAACTGATATATGTGTTTTCACAGATTTGTTGAAAGTGAAATGAAGTAAAAAAACGTTTTAATGAAATGACTTTGAATGACATAATGATATTCAGGGGCCTGCTAAATATAATTTAACTATAATTTAAAATGACTGATAGGATACCTAAGAGGAAATTGTAGTTTGTATACCTATATTTGTACACACACACACAAACACACACACGCGCGCGCGCTTATGGAGGAGAGAAAAACAATATCAGTGAGGAAGTGGTAGCCCTTAGAAATTACTCACATGGCCCTCCCCTGGTGGCGCAGTGGGTTAAGCAATGTGCTATGAAGCAGACCACAGCCACTGCAGCACAAGTTCGATCCCTGCTGCCGGCCAGAGAGGTGACCCACATGGCGCGGCAGATCTCTCCTGTCTTGCCCGCTGCTCCCCTCAGCAGTGTATCTCAGTCAATCTGCCTGTTCTGCTCCCCACTGTCTCTGGTGAATCCTCTCACTGCCCACACCTCTGGCCTGTACCCCAGTTCTTATATGAATAAAAAATAAAAAAAAAAAGAAAAAGAAATTACTCACATGGAGTTTTAGATAATAGAATAATGAGAAAGTGGATTTTTGAAGTGTTTAAGAGTTACTGTCAAAAATTGCTCTAAGAGCCTTTGGGTGGTACTGGTGACTGAAAGTCTAACACTTCCAACTACAACTACTGCAGTGTTGTCCCATGAAATTGACCACTTCCCAGACTCTTACTAATTTTTGGACACTGTCTAAAATATCTTGTTCATTATGTGTCTCCCATGCTCACACGTCACTGGAATATAAGAATTTGCCTCTTTTTACAGTGGTATCCTCAGTGTCTAGAATAGTGTTTAATATGTGGATTCTGGATCTAATCACCAGTGTCCCGAAATACAAATTCTCAATTCAGTATTTACAATCAAGCTATAAAAAGCAGGGTCCTCCCTGGTGGCGCAGTGGGTTAAGCAACGCAATGAAGCAATCCATAGCCACTGCAGCATGAGTTCGATCCCTGCCTCAGGCTGGGGAGGTGACCCACATGGTGCAGCAGACCTCTCCTGCCTGGCCCGCTGCTCCCCTCAGCAGTGTGTTTCAGTCCATCTGCCTGTTCTGCATCCTGCTCTGTCTGGTGGATTCTCTCACCTCCCTGCACCCCTGGCCTGTACCCCAGTGCTTGTATGCACAAATAAATAAATCTTTAAAAAAAAAAGATAAAAAAGCAAATAATCTTAAATTTGGCAGGGACCTCAGAGGTCATGTTTTCTTGGTACCTATCTGTGGATCTTTGAGGAATACTTTACTGCTCTGAGTATTGCTTCAGCCTTGGGAGTAACAATGGGAATTTAGTGCTTTTCTCCTTTCTTTCCTCTCCATTTTTGAAAAATTTTTGTGTTCCAAAGTTTAGTAAGTCCTCACTTAATGTTTTCTTGCATTCCTGGGTATTGCCACTTTGAGCAAAACAATGTACAGCGAAACCAGGTCCTTGAATAATGTCCTTTAGTTTAACATCAGCTGGGAATGTTTTTTCTCTTCAACGTTTTAATGAAACGACTTTGAATGACATAATGATATTCAGGGGCCTGCTGGATATAATTTAACTAGCTTTCCAGTGAAACATCACTAATTTGGCCCATTCTTCTACTCATTACAGGAATTTCTTCTGTGACATATGGTACCTTGGGACCCTTCAAGGAAAAGAACACACTGGTGTGTGTGTATGTGTGTTCCAACAAATATTTATTAAACAGCTATTCTGTGGTAGGCTGAGGCTATACTGTGGTACAAGGTACATTTCCTGACCTCATAGGACAGAATCTGGGGGAATTTTCCGAACAATCTCTGAACTCTTTGCCTGCCTTTTCATCATTCCCAAAATTCTTTGGAAAGAAAAAGCAGAATAATGAGAAAGAATAAAAGTTGGGAGTTAAACTTCCAGTGAATAATATTAAAGGCAAATATCCCTTTTTTCAGTTTGTAAGAACTTTAAATTCAATCCAATTTCTTTAATAAACCCATGCTGGGCATTTTAGCCCTTGGCTAGAATTGGAAGGCTGAAAGCAGAGTAAGATATAGCCCGTATTCACCAGTGAGAAAAAAATGCAGATGTGTAAATGTTCTCCAGTGTGGTGAAAGCCACTTGAAACTATTCTCTAATGACTGCATTCCACTCCATAGTCCTCACTAACGTAAATTCATTTTTTACACCAAACTAAAGTCTACCTCTATTTAATTTCTATTTATTGGCCTCAGTTTTATCCTCTGAGCCCTTCATTCACTTTGACCCATAAACATCTATCAGGAGCTACCATTTGCCATATATCACCAAATTCTAGTAGACAAGTAAGTTATGATCCTTGCCTTCAAGATTTGGATATAATTATGTAAGATTCAGGATGCCTGGACACCCTGGGGGCACAGGGGTTAAAGTCTCAGGTCTATCAAGCTATCTCCAGGCATGGGGACATGAGTTTGATCCCAGCCAAGGAACTGACCCACTTGGCACAGCAGACCTCTCCTGTCTTACTGCTGCTCCCCTCAGCAGTGGATTTTAGTAGATCCACCTGTTCTGCTCCCTACTCTGTCTCTAGTGAATCCTTTCACACCCACCACACCTCCCGAACCCCCACACCAGTGGTCTACACCGCAGATCTTGTATGCATAAATAAATAAAAATAAATTAAAAAAAAAACAACTAAGGATGCTACTACCTTTCTCTAAGCTCAGTGCCCTACCCTGGCACTTGAGGGTAGTATTAGTACGAACTCCCTAGCATTCTTGTAAGGAATAGATGAATAATGCATTTCATTCAGGGTCTGGTATACAGCTTTCAACTAATGCCAGGTATTATTATTCTCATGTTTAAAGAGGGATTCTGAGCAGTTGCAAGTTGATATGAATGCTCTATCCGAAGTAAACAAAGAGTGCTACTCTGTATATTTGCATATCTACATGGAAGTAGACACACAGGAATCTCTGGTCTTGGCTGGATAGGCCAGGGGGATGCCCTGCAAGAGCAGGCATCTAAACCCAGGATTGCAATACCAAATAGTAGGACTGTGAAGGGCACTAAACTCAGGGAAAGAGGAGAATGATTCAAAGTGCCTCAGTTGTTGAGGCTCAGGAAAGCTAAAATATAAATGGCCTTGGCTGCCATGTTAATTAAATAAGATACATGTTTTTATTTTTAAAAGATTTATTTTATTTTTATTTATGCGTACAAGAACTGGGGTGTAGGCCAGAGGTATAGGGGTGAGAGGATTCTCCAGAGGCAGAGTGAGGAGCAGAATAGGCAGATATATTGAAATCCACTGCTGAGGGGAGAAGCAGGCAAGACAAGAGAGGTCTGTTGCGCTATGTGGGTCAGCTCCCTGACCGGGGATCAAACTCAGGCAGCAGTGGCTGGCGATAGCTTGATAGTGCTGAAACTTTAACAGCTGTGCCATCAGGGAGGCCCTGGTGTTGATTTAAAAATGAATGTCCAGGCATGTTAGAGGAGAACCAAGAAATAGCTCTATCCCAGAAATGATGGAGGAGTTTTTCAAAAAGTAATGATTACAAATGCTGGGATGATAAGAGAAAAAAAAATGTTCTTTGGATTAAGCAACAAGGAAATCTTTGGACAAGCTCTTTATCAAAGCACAGAGAGTAGATAGCCAGAGATCTGGAGGGGATAGGACATGAGTGAGGTAGAAAATGCCTGGAGGCTGACTTTCCAGGAACTGGAAGTGGCAGAGGAGAGATAGTGCAGAAGCCACAGGGCTAAGGGCAGGGTCTGGTTTATTTAAAGATCAAGGAGGGCCCTCACTGGTGGCCCAGTGGGTTAAGCAATTCACTGTGAAGCACACCACAGCCACTGCAGCACAAGTTCAATCCCTGGCCAGGGAGATGACCCACGTGGCACAGCAGACGTCTCCTACCTGGCCCACTGCTGCCCTCAGCAGTGTATTTCTGTTGATCTGTCTATTCAGTTCCCGGCTCTGTTTCTGGTGAATCCTCTCACCCCCCTCCCCACACCTCTGGCCTTTCTGGTTCTTGTATACATAAATAAATAAATCTTTATTTAAAAAAGTAAATAAAGATTAAGGAGACTTGACCCCCCCCCTATGTTCAGGGGAGTGAGGGGGGAGAAATGAGAGTTGAAGGGATTGAGTAGAGTATAAGTAAATAATACAAAGTATTCCTGAGAAGGTAGAAGAGAGGGAATCCTGTGTAGCAATATTCCACAGGAGGAGGGATGCATCTTCTGCTTGCTAAAGACCTAGTATATGCAACACATCCCCAGGGGACAGCACCTCTCAGAGGCCAAGTCATATTTTCAGTGTCATTAGAGTGGGTGGGAGTAAGACTGTGGGACTGGAACATGAAAAGTTCCCTTGAAAAAGAGGAGAAAATTGGGACCTCCATGGTGGGAGCTATCACTGTTAGGGAAAAAAACCTTCTTAAATAAATTATACAAATAAGTTATAAACTTTAACCCCCATTTTAAACCTATAAAATTCAAAAACTACAAATTCCATAAGGTTATTATTAAAAAGCAAATTACTAAAACCTAAGGATAAAATTGAGCAGCCAGGCTAAATATAAAAGCAAACATGTAAGCCTTGGGAAGTCGCTTTTTCCTTAAAAGTCAGCTCTCAACGCACCGTTAAGTTCCAGCTCCAAAAAACTAGTAAAATATTTACAAATCTGTATCCCTCTCTTTCCCTTGTGTTATTCACTACGCTATTTCTCCTTTCCTTATAAATAAAACCCTTTATTAACCTTTATTGTGTGTACCTGCAGTTGGGCATTATAAATGCCGTTCAAGCACGCAAGTAAAAACCCAGTCAGGCAAACCCATTTTATATTAGGGTTGCCCTGTAACATCACCACTACAGTCTGAGTTTGAGCCCCAGCCAGGGAGCTGACTCACATGTCGCAGCAGACCTCTCCTCTCTCCCTGCTGCTCCCCTCAGCAGTGGATTTCAGGAGATCCGTGTGTTCTGCTCCCCACTCTGCCTTTGGGGAGTCCTCTCATTAGCTAGGGACCATTCCTATTGTGTTAGCATTAAGAGGATTCTGGTGGAATGAAATTGTCAGCCAGAAAAGTTCAGAACCCAGAACTCACCTCTCACCTCTGGCCTGCACCCCAATTCTTCTACACAAATATAATATTTTTTAAAAAGTGCATTGAGGGCCTGCCTCAATGCAGCAGGTGACACAGCGGGTTGAGCGCAGCACTGTGAAGCATCCACAGCTCAGCAGCCGAGTTCGATGTATGGCCAGGGAGGGGACCCACATGAGAAGCAGACCTCTCCTGCCTTGCCCGCTGCTCTCCTCAGCAGTGTATTTCTGTCAATCTGTCTGTTCTGCTCCCCACTCAGTCTCTGGTGAATCCTCTCACCTCCCACACCTCTAGCCTGTACCCCATAAATTGACTATTGAACAGAGATGGCATAGACAACAAATAACCATCTACTGCAGTTATGCCATTTTTCCCAAGTGTCAGTCACTTAGTTGGGAACTGAATTCAACCATAGATAGATTTTTTTACCCCCAAACATTGCTTTAAAACACTTTATTAGCTAACCATTCCCTATTACCCTCCACATGACTAGTGGACACCCAGTATTAATTCCAATGCCACAGAACTCATTTACATTCATTATGCTCCACTGCACTCTAGGATCTACCAGCCCTCACTAGATCGTCTGAAGGTCACAGTCAATCATGTTATGTTGTTAGGGGGAAAGGTGGTCCTAAATGGATTATGGGTGTGTGGACTCCAACCCCCACTCCAGACTGTCAGTGTTCCAGAACCACAAATCTGATAAGATGATTATCGCAGAGTGGATCACTGGGACCTGAGGGTGGAGTTAAGCAGCCAGGCTGGCTATAAAACCAGAGGTGAGCTTGGGGTCTTTCTTCTTACTGAGGAGCCAGACCCCTTCCTTCGGAGCCATCTCATTCGACTCGGAGCCAGCCCTCAACGCGCCATTGCTTAGATCTGGTAGGGTATTTGTGGATTTGTATCCCTTTCTTTTTCCTTTGGTGTTATTACTATTTTATTCCCCTTTCTTTCATAAAATAAAACGTGCTAATAACTTTTGCCACGTGTACCTGGAGTTGGGACTTTTAAGTCTACTGAGCGCGCGGGTGGAGGACCCAGTGTGGGGAACCCATTTTATATTAGGGTTGCACTGTAACAATGTCAACCTCAAATAGAGCTACTTCTCCTTCATGTGCAATCATTGGCTTGCGTTGGAGGATGCAATAATAAAGCAACTTAAAGAAACATGTGACTGGTTACTCTAAGTAGGGTAAGGGTGTATTTTGATGTGGGGGAGATGATGGTTCCAATTTACACCTACTGTCCTAGCATAATTTCAAATAGTTCCCCATTCACCTGCAAAAAAAGGCCACAGTTATATGATCTGGATGTTGTTTTTTTCATGACACAATGCCCTCTTTATGAGGTGTTATGTGAGAAACTTTTGATCCTGTTTGTAGGGCTCGGTCATATCTGTGCTTCTCCTAAGCAGCTGGGTGTTTCTCTTATGTACATGGTGACTCATAACTACTCAGGTAACCCTTTTTAAGTTGACTTTGGAGAGCTCGGGGCCAAATCTGCCACCTGCCTCATGGCAAGCTCAATAGCATACATTTTTGTTTGAGTCTTACTCCTCTGTTTTTCTCTTTTCTTTCTTCTGAATCCTTTCCCTCACCTATTCCTAATTTATAGTGTAAGTTTTATGCCTCTTTATCAGCTATCTTATATTCTTTTGGGGGGCATGGCAGTGAATAAAGAACTACAACACAAACAAATATATTGCTTCTAGAACCCATTAGATATTCCGATGACTGAAAAACCTCTCATTTTCACCTTGACTCCTTAATAGTCTCCATTTTTGTCTCTATCTTGGATCCATGATAAGTTTTGAAAAGATTTCAGATTGTGACCCAATTTGATAAAGGACGAAGGGACAAATATTCTATTCTTCCAAGTTTGTCTCTGATTGGTCTGTCATCTCAAAACCAAATATAACCGATAACGTTTTTTCATGTGGTTCTTTCTCCCACGATTTCAGAGCTTGAATAGAAAGGCACCCAGCTCAGTGAAACACCTACACGCACATGCACATTCCTAATCAAGCAAACCCCATCTCTACCACTTATAAAGATTTATTTATTTATGCACACAAGCATTGGGGTATAGGCCAGAGGTGTGGGGAGGGGGGTGAGAGGATTCACCACAGAGAGCAGGGAGCAGAACAGGCAGATCAACTGAAGTACACTGCTAGGGGAGCAGAGGGCACAGTAGGAGAGGTCTGCCGCGCCATGTGGGTCCCCTCACATGGCAGCAGGGATCGAACTCGTGCTGCAGTGGCTGCGGTTTGCCTCATAGTGTGTTGCTTAACCCACTGTGCCACCAGGGAGGCCCCTCTACCACTTATTATTTTTTAGAACAAAACTCACTTTTAATTCTTTCATATCAAGTTTACAGATAATTTAACCCACTTCTTAAAGTGAGTGACATATATAACATACCTACCCAGCAGATAGCTACATACACAGTTTACCTGCCATTATTGTTATTTTCACAATTTAGAAATCACAATGCTAGGATTTTGCACTGGGTAAGAACTCTGACTTTTCTAATGAAAAAGGCTTGAAAATTGAACTACTGGTGACTTCTCTACTGGCAGCATAGCAAAGTAGATATTTTTGAAAAGGCTCTCCCACAGCTAAATACCTGGACACTCGATAAAGTACAATAAACAAACATACTTTGAAATATATTGTGGAGCTTGCAAGAAAATGAGGAAAATGGGGTCTCCCTGCTGGCCTGAGGGTTAAGTCTCAGAATTATCACTGCTGCAGCCTAAGTTTCATTCCCAGCCAGGAAGCTGACCCGCATGCTGCAGCAGACTTCTTCTGTCTCACCTGCTGCTCCCCTCAGCAGTGGGTTTCAGTAGGTCCACCTGTTTGGCTCCCCACTCTGTCTCTGGTGAATCCTCTCACTCCTTGCACCTCTGGCCTGTACCTCAGTTCTTCTACTCAAAAAGTAAATAAATAAGCAAAGGAATAAATAAATAAAAACTATTTAAATAAACAATTTAAATAAATAAATAAACCTTAAAAAAGAAAATGAGAAAACACCCAAGATTCCTATACATTCCTAGCAAAAACTAGAAAAATAAAATACTGAGCTGAAATCAGAGAGGCTATTAAATGGCGGAAGTGCTATTAAATGGCTACTTTGGAAGCATATGCTAAGACCAAGAATGTACATTTTTGTGTATAATATAGCACCTATGTGTCCAAGAAACTAGTTCTAACTGCCCATGCACATCAGGGTAACTCACATCAAATAAAACCCAGAGACACGTGAAGAGGCTATGGACTCAGTAAATGGGTGACCTAGAAAAAAATGTCCTACAATAACAAACAAATAAACATATTTCTTTATCATTGTCATTTACTTCAAGAGGAAAACAAATAAAAGTAATAGTCAATCTGCCTGTTTCCCACTCTGTCTCTGATGAATCCTCTCAACCCCCACACCTTTGGCTTGTACCCTAGTTCTTGTTTTATATAAATAAATTAAATTTATATAAATAAATTAAATTTAGTTTAAATAAATTTTTAAGAAAAGAAAGAAAATGGGCCTAAGATGAAATCATTTGTGCCAAGCCCCATGTCAGTACCAAGACTTAATATTCCAACCAGTTGCAATTTCAACCTCTTCCAGGAATTAAACTTTCCCCAATCAATCTGGATCTTTCTGATCAGCATTAGAGAGGTGATCTGCCTGATAGATCCCTTTGTTCCCCTCAAAAAGAGGTGCTATTCCTGAAAAAATTCCCTCTTTCCTTATGTTGCTTCCTTTCTGCCTCTGAAGATCTCTCAATTTGGGGCCTCCCCGGTGGTGCAAGGGGTTTTTAGCACCAAACTGTGAAGCATCCACAGCTACTGCAGTGCGAGTTTGATCCCTGGCTAGGGAGCTGACTGACCCACATGGCACAGCAGACCTCTCCTGTTTCATCTATTGATCCCCTCAGCAGTGGATTTCAGTTGATCTGCCTGTTCTGTTCCCCACTCTGTCTCTGGTGAATCCTCTCACCCCCCATATCTCTGACCTGTTCCCCAGTTCTTGCATGCATAAATAAATAAATCTTTTTTAAAAAACCAAATAAAAATCTCTCATTTTGTACAGGTCTTGGGAGCCTCTTTCGCTAGATACACTGTCCTGTTATGAATTGCTGAATAAAATCCATTAAATCCTTAAAATTTATGCAGTTGAATTTGTTGTTTAAAACATTGTTAAAGCATCAAACTATACATCTTAAATACATAAACCAGAATCTTGTCAATTATGTCTCAAAAAAGCTGGAAACAAAAATTTAAAGAGTATTGATGGTAAGTAAAAAATAATGTATCATCTCCTTTATAGTCTTTTTTTCTTCTTTTTTTGCATAGGAGACCTGGGATGTAGGCCAGAGGTGCTGGGGGGTGAGAGGACTCACTAGAGACAGAGTGGGGAGCAGAACAGGCAGATTGACCGAAATACTCTGTTGAGGGGAGCAGCGGAGGAGGCAGGAGAGGTCTGCTGCGCCATGTGGGTCACCTCCCTAGTTGCGGATTGAACTCAGACCATAGTGGTGATAGCGCTGAGATTCAACCCCTTAGACTACTGGGAGGCCTCACAAAGATATTTCTAATTTGAAAAATAGACTTGTGTGTCTGTCAATAAAAGTATGGCAAAGATGGCAGAAAATATCAATAAATTACAATACGCAATATGAAAAACAGAGACACTTGGTATGTAGCATTAACCATCACTTTGGACAAATCATCATTTCCTTTTATATAACTTTCCTCTCCAATATCAAAATAATAATTTCCATGATTTCTTAATTAGCTAGTGTTTGAAAGTACTCTGACCCAAGGCCCTGCAGAACAGAACTGTGAGAACTATTTATGGTTTATTAATAGAGAAAATAAAAGGCACTGGAAAAGATTTATGTTTTATCAGATTTGGAGTATATCTTGTACAGCAGAGACTTTCTCTGAAGGCTCAGCAAGGTTTGAACCAAAAGAAGTCTCACAATTTCAGAAATTTCACAGAAGCCACATTCCTCTTGGAAATGGTCGAATGTGTGACTTGAGACACAGGGAGAAAAATGGAAATGTTCCATCCAAGATGCGATCCACCTCAGAATTGTTGGTCTTTTTTTTGTTGTTGTTGTTATTGTTATTTTGAAGCAGGTTATGGAAGAAATTTTAGCTGCTTGCAATTTTCTTGTTCATGCCACTGAGTGAAACTACTTAACAGTTCCTAGTGTAGCTGACTTCTGATTTTCAGCCATTAAGTCTTAAAACAAATCTATTTTAAGAACCCCTATTGGGGGCCTCCCTGGTGGCGCAGTGGGTTAAGCAACACACTATGAGGCAAACCGCAACCACTGCAGCACGAGTTCGATCCCTGCTGCCGAGTTCGATCCCTGCTGCCGGCCAGGGGGGGGACCCACATGGTGCAGCAGACCTCTCCTGCTGTGCCCGCTGCTCCCCTCAGCAGTGTACTTCCGTTG
>JAGFMF010011911.1:3088145-3114615 GCA_019455555.1 Galemys pyrenaicus | reverse complement strand
CCTATTGGAAACTTTTTTTTTTTTAAGATTTTTTTTTATTGATATAAGAACTGGGGTACAGGCCAGAAGTGCAAGGATCCACGAGACAGAGTGGGGAACAGAACAGGCAGACCGACCGAAGCACACTGCTGAGGGGAGCAGCGGGCAAGGCAGGAGAGGTCTGCCTCACCTCAGCCATTAAGTCTTAAAACAAATCTATTTTAAGAACCCCTATTGGAAACTTTTTTTTTTTTTTAAGATTTTTTTTTATTGATATAAGAACTGGGGTACAGGCCAGAAGTGCAAGGATCCACGAGACAGAGTGGGGAACGGAACAGGCAGACCGACCGAAGCGGGAACGGAACAGGCAGACCGACCGAAGCACACTGCTGAGGGGAGCAGCGGGCAAGGCAGGAGAGGTCTGCCTCACCATGTGGGTCACCTCTCTGGCCGGCGGCAGGGATCGAACTCGTGCTGCAGTGTCTGCATTCTGCTTCATAGTGCGTTGCTTAACCCACTGCGCCACCACGGGAGGGCCCCCTATTGGAAACTTTAAAAGGCATCACTATCTTTTGAGATGGTGAAAACCTCTTTGTCAAGCAAAACTTCAACAACGCTTTTCAACATTTTCCATGAAGTCCATGGTCCATGTGGGAAATGGTCATCTTCGGTAAAAGAACACAAAGGCTTACAGAAGAGACATTCTCCATCAGTTGCTCCAAGGGTCGAGGGGCTGTGTGCAGGGCAGAAGGAGCTTCTAGAATCCTTTTGGGCACAAAAGCAAGGATGTTCTGCTCTACAAAGTATGTGATGGGGCCTCCCTGGTGGCGCAATGGGTTAAGCAACTCACCATGGGTCAAACTGCAGCCACTGCAGCACAAGTTCGATCCCTGCTGCCGGCTAGGGAGGGGACCCACATGGTGCGGGAGACCTCTCCTGCTGTGCCCGCTGCTCCCCTCAGCAGTGTACTTCAGTTGATCTGCCTGTTCTACCTGTTCTGCTCCCTGCTCTCTGTGGTGAATCCTCTCACCCCTCCCCCCATACCTCTGGCCTGTACCCCAGTGCTTGTGTGCATAAAAAAAAAAAAAAAAAGTATGTGATGGATGAAGAAAGAAGCTCCGTTCATGAGTGAGTTTTAGCTTTTGACGCTTTGCTGCCAGCCTTAGCTAACCTCCTTCCCTGTTGTTAGGGAAGCCGGTCATTCCCTTAAAATAATTTTTTCAAGAAAATGTGAATCAATGACACTCTTCTCCACTAGACAGTAATTTGGTGACTTTCTTCCAGAACACTCTTATTTGTTTTGTTACAGGGCAGGGTGAGGGACACCCCAGAGTTCCCAAACCTGCCCACTCTAAATAGGTTCTTTCATCTGCTGCCTCAAAACAAAACATACTCTAGTGTGTAAGACCTTCAATGGAAAGGAACTTTAATACAGTTAGTGCTCAACAAAGAGAAGACAAAGAATACAGTTTCCAAATCAAGCACCCGAAGTTATCCATCTCTTTGTGGGTGAATGTCCAGACAAACAGGGTTGGCCCAAAGCTGGGCCTCTGAAGCCTGAAAGCCTGCCACAGTCTAAGGCAGCTCCTCGTGGGGATCCATAGAAAAGGGCAGAGGGGCCAGACAAGTCTGGAATGAAAAGAGCAGAATCAAAATCAAGATCAAAGCTGCCATTGCCAGCCTCCCCACAGGTCTCTCACCCACATCTGTTTCAAACAGTCCAGGACCAAGAAGCAAATGCAGCTTCTTCACATGTCTTTCTGTTCCGCATGCCTCCTCCAGGTCTCCTTTTGGCCTTCCATCGGCCCATTCCTTCTCCTCTCCAACTGCTCCTCCTTACTGCTCGATACCACCCTCTCTTGGGTGGGGCAGGGAACTGGAATCCTCCTTTTCCTAGGAACCACGCTGTTACAGACTGACTTTTCCCACAGACAACAAAATCAAAGTGGACTCTAAAAATGTTATGACTGGAAAAAGTCATTTGTCTACTTTGGTATATTACTGAGGTAAAAATTTTGATTTATCTTAAGATTAAGAGAGAGGATATTTGAGAGAGATAACTGTGTGAACTGTCCAGTGATGGAGAAAAAGCTTGGAAGGGGGAGGTGTGTTTGTAGGGGGCTGTAATAAAATGTTATCAATTTTTCCTTAGCCAGTAATACACAAAAGACCAGAAACCCTGTAAAATTTTTCTGAAGAGAAGATTACTTCTTCTGATAATGTTAAAAATTGTTAGGGATGTTTTAAAAGACAGCACTCACTGTCAAGTTCATGATCAAAACAATACAATCTCAATGAAATTTTCTTTTGGACAGAATTAGTTAACATTTTTCCCTCAGAAAAAGAGGTTAATTTTTTTTTAAAGATTTATTTATTTATGCATACAAGCACTGGGGTACAGGTCAGAGGTATGGGGGGTGAGAGGATTCACCACAGACAGAGCGGGGAGCAGAACAGGCAGATCAACAGAAGTACACTGCTGAGGGGAGCAGCGGGCACAGCAGGAGAGGTCTGCTGGGCCATGTGGGTCCCCCCCCAGCCGGCGGCAGGGATCGAACTCGTGCTACAGAGGCTGCGGTCTGCTTCACAGTGCGTTGCTTAACCCACTGCGCCACCAGGGAGGCCCAAGAGGTTAATTTTTGTGTGAGAAAAAAGGGAAGATTTTCCTTGCTATGTAAGGAAAATCAATATTCAATGTGATGAAAATTAATTATGTGAATATTTTGGTGTTATATTTTTATATTTTTCTGGAAAGAGAATCTATAGCTTCATTTAATTTACAGAAGTTCTGCCCCTACTTCTTTCTCAAAGTTTATGGATTACTAATATAGAATATTAGAATATTAGTATGACCATATTTAGTTAGTATGACCCTTCCTTTGTACTCCCAATAACCAATATATCACTCCCCTTTTAGCATTGGGTGTATATTTTTCGGTTGGTATCTTATCTCTACAATATGCACCTTAAAGGTAGAGGTGACTTTTCTCCCATGTAAATGGCAAATTTTTGTTACTAGTTTCTTTTTTTTTTATAAGGATGGTTTATTTATTTATTTGTTTATGCATATAAGAACTGGGGTACAGGCCAAAGGTGCAGAGGTGAAAGGATTCACCAGAGACAGAGTGGGGTGCAGAACAGATGGATCTACTGAAATACACTGCAGAGGGGAGCAGCGGGCAAGATAGGAGAGGTCTGCTGTGCTATGTGGGTAACCTCCCTAGCCAGGGATTGAACTCATACTGCAGTAACTGTGGATAGCCTCATAGTGATGTGCCTTAACCCCTTGTACCACTAGGGAGTGCCCAGGTTTATACCTTTCCTTAATCCTCTGTATGTATGTACTTAACGCTCAAGGTCAATTCCTTAATACTATGTCATATTTTAATGTGTGCTGCTGTTAATGCAGTATGGGCTGGTATTTGAAGTTGAAGTAAGCTTTATAATATCCTATTAGTCCTAATTTTCATTTTAATAAGATTTACTTTAGATCTATTTCAGCATTGCCACAAATGTCCTTTTTTGTCACCTTAAAGGGTCAATGCCCTTAGGATTTTTCTAAAATTAGGATTTTTTAGAGTAAGCATAATATCAGTAAGAGCATTTCTTCTTATTCCTCTTGGGAATAAATAAGGATGAGAACTTCATAATGACAATACTTTCATCTCTCCCCTCCAGACCTGTATATTATGGTTAAATGTTTTCTTATATGCATATTAAGCTTAAGCATATATTATTTAGGTCTTATAGCTTATAAATACACAAAACAATGTTACTGGTTTAGTTTAAATAGAATTTAATACATTAAGCTTTACATGTAAACCTAAATAAGTGTTCAATAAATATTAATTTTATTTAAAGAGCTTATTCATATATCTCACCTCCCTGAATAGTTTAAAATTAACATTCTACATAAAACATGGCAAAAATAATCCTCCTCCAAAAGATACTCAAAGAGTTGAGCTCTAATACAATTCATCTTTTTTTTAAAAAAAGATTTATTTTATTTATTTATATGTACAAGAGCTGGGGTGTAGGCCAGAGGTACACTGTGTTTGTGTATGCATGGGTGTGTTGTGTGTAAAGATTTACCAGAGACAGAGTGGGGAGCAGAACAGGCTGAAATCCACTGCTGAGGGGGGCAGTGGGCAAAACAGGAGAGGTCTGCTGTGCCACATGGTCAGCCCCCTGGCCAGGGATGAGCTTATGTTGCAGTGGCTGGCCATAGCTTCATAGTGCTGAGACGCAACCCTTTGCACCACTGGGGAAGTCCCTCTAATACAATACATCTTAATGACAATTAACTTAATGTCTTCAAAAGAGGGCTTCAAAATATTTTCAAAACATACACAGCATATAAATTTGGAATAAATGATAAGAAAACTTTATATCCTCATTCTGGTCCTTTATACATGTCTCATTCTTTACTTTTTTAAAGTAGAATGAGAGCTAATTCAGAGATTTAGTGTTGCTATCTCATTGCAGGGGACAAAAGGCATGGGCTTCCAGCTGAGCTTCCAGAAAGGACCATAGACGCTTTCCGCCAAATTCTGTTTAAACTAAAACAATAACACTGTTTTGTGCATTTATAAGCTATAAGAACTAAATAATGTATGCTTAAGTTTAATATGCATATAAGAAAACATTTAACCATAATATAAAGGTCTGGAGGGGAGAGATGAAAGTATTGCCATTATGAGGTTCTCATGTTTATTTATTCCCAAGAGGAATAAGAAGAAATGCTCTTACTGATATTATGCTTTTTAAAAAAAAAAATATTTATTTATATATGCATACAATAGCTGGGGTATAGTTCAGAGTCGCGGGAGGTGAGAGGATTCACCAGAGACAGAGCGGGGAGCAGAACAGGCAGATCCACCGAAATACACTGCTGAGGGGAGCAGCGGGCAAGGCAGGAGAGGTCTGCTGCGCCATGTGGGTCCCCTCTCTGGCCGGGGATTGAACTCGCACTGCTGTGCAGCAGATGCTTCACAGTGCGGAGCTCAACCTGCTACACCACCAGGGAGGCCCTATTATGCTGACTCTAAAGTGCCTGCTACCATCAGGAATTAGGGGGTTCTGTTACCCTCGGGAAGTAGGGGGATCTGTTAAACTGCTGGTTCCAGGGTGAGTTCTCCTGAGCTCTGTGTCAGAAAAAAATGGAATCAACACTGCCTCTTGACACTCATCCAAGAACACGCTGGACACTGAAATTTCTATGCAGCTGGTGGAGAAAAATCTTGTCTTCAGGATGTGTTGACAGAGAAGCAGTGGTAGTAAGCCTCTCTCTCCAGCCTCTCTGCTCTTGTCCAAGTGAGGACAAGGAGGAAACTGGGTCACCTTTGGGCGGGCTCGTAGCCGAGGGGGCGGGACTTCTGGGTGTTGATCCTATTTTTTCACGGGATCTTTTTTTGCTGGCAAAAATGGAAGTGGGGGGCCTCCCCTGGTGGTGCAGTGGGTTAAGCAACGCACTGCGAAGCAAATTGCAGCCACTGCAGCACGAGTTCGATCCCTGCCGCCGGCCAAGGAGGGGGACCCACATCGTGTGGCAGACCTCTCCTGCTGTGCCCGCTGCTCCCCTCAGCAGTGTACTTCTGTTGATCTGCCTGTTCTGCTCCCCGCTCTCTGTGGTGAATCCTCTCACCCCCCCCCACACCTCTGGCCTGTGCCCCAGTGCTTGTATGCATAAATAAATAAATCTTTAAAAAAAAAAATGGAAGTGGGGGCCTCCTTGATGGTGCAAGGGGTTAGGCACCACACTATGAATCCTCCACAGCCACTGCAGCATGAGTTCCATCCCCGGCCAGGGAGGGAACCCACATGGCCCAGCAGACCTCTCCTGTCTCAGCAGCTGCTCCTCTCAGCAGTGGATTTCAGTAGATCTGCCTGTTCTGCTTCCCACTCTGTCTCTGGGGAATCCTCTCAACCCCTCCCCCACCTCTGGCCTGTGCCCCAGTTCTTGTATGCACAAACAAATAAAATTTTTTTAAAAGATGGATGTGGGAAAGTATATCATTGGTTTGGTATCTGAAGAACTCCCTCCAGTAGCTCTGACTTGATATTTTACTGGAGCTTACACAACTACATAGCCCCCAAACTTGCTGTGGTAAAGGAAATTTTCTCCTTTTCCTGCAGAATCAGAACAAGCCGGTGGGAAAAGTCACTGAAGATGGCCACTTAGTGGCTGATTATCACAAACTAATATCTCAAAGGTTGCTTGTGACTCACCACCATCCCCGGTTATGTCAGTTATGAAATAAAGTCCTTTCAATAGACCTGTGAGGTTTGAAAGGAGTTGCAGGTTGATATATAAAAGGGATATGATGAAAATAGAATTCCTTTATAAAATCTATGGTGGCCTAAAAATACACATCAACACAGTATTTGCTTAGCATATTGAATTTTGCAGGGATGTAAAGAGTGCCTATTAGTCATTGATTTCTCTTAAAAGTAAGAATCTGGCATGATAATCTGGCTTGTATCATTTCTGACAAAGAGGCCCTAAATGGTACCAATCCTAACAAAAATAGCACTAATTCTGAGAAATTTTAAGGCCAGGAACACACAGCATTGTTCTTTATGTTCTCTACCACAGCCTAGTAACTGCTGTTCAGGGCGTAGGTGCTTAGTATTTGTTCAGTGTCTCTCGGCAGGCAGCTCTCTAGTGCCTCTCTTTATCTGCATATTCATTGGCTTTCTTCGTTATTTTTGGAATGATTCTTTAAACAATTAAACTTAAGGTATCGACTGGATCCCTCATTATAATTCTGTAAGACATATGAATTTCAAATAGTTTTGTACTTTGTGTCTCAGCTTAAAGAGGCCAGCCAGGGCCTCCCTGGTGGTGCAATGGGTTGAGCAACGCACTATGAAGCAAACCACAGCCACTGCAACATGAGTTCGATCCCTGTCCCTGGCCAGGGAGTGACCCTCATGGCACAGCAGACCTCTCCTGCCTCGCCTGCTCCTCCCCTCAGCAGCATATTTCAGTAGAGCTGCCTGTTCTGTTCCCTACTCTGTCTCTGGTGAATCTTCTTACCCCCGCACTTCTGGCCTGTGCATATGTATGCATAAATAAATAAATTTTAAAAACAAAACAAAATAAAAAAGAGGACTAGCCAGGGCCCTGGTAGCTTAGGGGTTAAATCATAGAGCTTTAACCTCTCATTCCTGAGTTTGATCCCCAGGCAGGGAGCTCATCTCTCTTGACTGGCCCACTGCTTCCCTTAGCAAATATTTCAGTCAGTCTGCCTGTTCAGCTCCCCACTCTGTCTCTGGTGAATCCTCTCACACACACACACCACTCCCCTGCTCTACACCCCATATCATGTATGTATAAATAAATAGAATAAATCTTTATATATAAAAAAATAACTTGTTTTGTTAAGTTGAAGTTATTGAACAAATCTAAATAGGTGGGTGTCCTCTGCTTTCATTCTGTTATCAGAAAGATAGAAAAAAAAAAAAAGATGGGGAGGGACAGTGCAGCCTGACTCCCCAAGGCAAAGAAATCTCTGGGAAGTTATTATTGATGAAATTAATCATCCAGAAAGAAATGAGAACATTTTCATTTTTAAAAAATTAGTTAATTTCTTGCATAGCAGAGCTGGGGTGTAGGCCAGAAGTGCAGGGGTTGAGAGGATTCACCAGAGACAGAATGCGGAACAAAACAGGTGGATCTACTAAAATCCACTGCTGAGGGGAGCAGCGGGTGAGACAGGAGAGGTCTGCTGAGCCATGTGGGTCAGCTCCCTGGCCAGAGATCAAACTCAGACATCAGTGGTGACAGCACTGAGACTTAACCTCTAGGCCACCAGGGAGACCCAGGATTGAGAACATTTTCATTTGCTAATTCTAAACATGAATTTTCAGAGACCAAATAGAAGGTTCCCATGGAGGGAGGTGGTCATTACTGATAATGTGTGGCCCAAGATTAGATCATGCACAAGAGCACAACTCAGGTGTCAGGGCCTCAGGTCGAGGCCTGTGAGTCAGTCCTACAGTAGATGCCAACCAGAGGAAGAAACCATATTTAATTTCTAGAATTTACCTTCACAGCTTTCCCTTTAGACTCTGAAAATTAATTGTTTCTTCTCCTGCTCAAAGTTAACTGCCACATGTGAGATGTTGATCACAGCTATTCCCTCCTTTGGGATGTCACTACAGCAATTATTTCCTTTTTTCCACACATATCCATTTTTCTATCTAGTAGTTCCTTGTCCATGGCAGGGAAGCTTGTTCATATCTCCCACAAATCCTAGCCCCTTCTGGTTAAGACTGCTCCAGCCCTTTCTCCTCCTATTGCTAAATGTGTCTTCAAAATAGTTGTATTTATGTTATCCAATATCTCACCTTTATCTTACTGTAATTAGACTAAAACCATGATATTCCTAAAACTGCACTGGTAAAGATCATTAACCACATAATGAAAATATTCAATGGTCAGTTTTTAAGACTTTTCCTTACTTAATATAATTTTTTGAAAAGATAAGCTAGGCACAGTTTCATGAACTTTATAAATATAAACTTGTTTATGAGGTAGTGGTATTATCTCATACTGTAGGTAAAGAAACAGAGACAGGAAAAGAGATTGAGCAATTTGTCACAAAGTGGTGACCATCCACTCCTTTTAGTCCTTCCAGGTCTTTGGTTGTTTGGTTGATAGTTTTCTGAGATGAGAGTTGTGATATCAGCATCCTCCAGAGGTCCTTGTCTCAATCCCTGGAACTGTAGCAGGGTGGTCTCCAGGAAGGGGGAAGTTCCAGAATCCCAGTCCCACCCTAAGTAGGGTGGAGCTGAGCAGGAAAAGAAGATTCTGCAAAGAGGAGGACAGAAAGGAAGAAGGAAGCAGGATGGAGAGCAGCAAGGAGGCATGGAGGAGGCACGTGGAGCAGAGAGACATGTGAAGAAACTGCACTTGCTTCTTGGTCTTGGACTGGTTGGAACAGATGTGGGTAAGAGACCCGTGGGGAGCTTAATAATGGCAGCTTTGATTTTACTCTTTTCCTCCCAGTCATTTGCCTTCTGACCCTTTTCTATGGGTCTCCACTGAAAGGTTGTTTAGACTCTGGCAGGCTTTTGGGCCTTGCTTTGGGCCAATCCTATTTGGTTGGACATTTACCCTCAAGGAGATGGGTAACTTTGGGTGCTTGACTTAGTAACTATAGTCTTAGTCTTTTCTGTATTGCTCCCTAGTTGTATTAAAGTTCCTTTCCATTAAAGGTCTTATATGCTTGACTTGATACAATGGATGGCAGAACCCATTTAGAAAGGGCAGGTTTGGGGGTTCTGGCATGCCCCTCTCCCTGCCCTGTAACAGATTCTGTGAATATGTTAGATTATATGGCAAGTGGGAATTAAGGCTGCAGGTGGAATTAACCTGTCTAGTCAGCTGATTGGGAAACTAGATTGGATGATCCAGGGGTCCTTAAAAATAGAAGAGGGAAGCGAAAGGAGAAAGTCAGATGGTGAAATGATGCTAGAGGCAAGGTCTGTGGAATATGACATCAGATAGAGTGTCTGCTGTTGTTAGCATTGAAGAACGAGAAAAAGACCAGCGAATTCAGGAGATCTCTAGAAGCTGGAAAATGCAGGAAAACCAAATCTGTCCTCCAGAAGGGAACGCTACTCTGCTGGCATCTTGACTCTAGACCAGGAGATGTGTGTTGGATTTCTAAACCTAAAGAATTGTGTGATAATACATTTATATTGTCTTAAAGTACTAAAGTTAAATTTGTAATTATATTGTCTTAAAGTTAAAGTACTAAAGCAATTGGAAACTCATACAATATCTTGACTGCCCCCACTTCACTTATCCTTTCTTCTTTCCTGGTTCCTCTTACTCTGATCCATTATGATTTCCAGTCCCTAGAGCTCAGCACCCCTTCATTTTTTTATTCTACTTTATTTATGCATTTAGAGTTGGGGTACAGGCCAGAGGCATGGAGGTGAGAGGATTCACCAGAGACAGAGCGGGGAGCAGAGCAGGCAGATCCACTGAAATACACTGCTGAGGGGAGCAGCGGTGGAGGCAGGAGAGGTCTGCTGCACCATGCGGCTCCCCTCCCTGGCAGGGGATCGAACTCGCACTACTGTGCAGCAGATGCTTCACAATGCGGAGCTCAACCCGCTGCACCACAAGGGAGGCCCTCAGAACCCCTTCTTACTATGTCTATTTCCTCTAGGTAATATGACCCATTCTCTTAATTTGACCTCTATACTCTGACTTTCAAAATCTCTGACAAATAATACAAAAAAGAAAACAACCATGGTACCATCCAGAATGGGTAAAAACCAAAGACTCTGGATAAGAACCAGAGTTGAGAGGTTGTTCAAGTTCAGGTCCAGGCACATCCAGGTGCACAGGTAAGTTTAGACATGCCCAGAAAGGATCACCTGGGAGAAAATAAAACAATGTCAATGGCAGGAACACTGTCTGGGACTGAACTCTGACTAATCATGCTTAAAGAACTTTCCACCAATCAGAACTGCACTAACAGAAGTCCTCATCTGCATAAGTGACCCCCGTGGTGACTAGCTCCACCTTCTGCCTCTATAAGCTCCTCCCACAATTCAAAGTGATTCTAGGATTTGCTGGTCTATGCTGTAGTTCAGAAGCCTTGGAATAAATTTGCTGCAATATAGACTTTGTTTACTTCTACATCTCTAATTTTAATCCAAATAAAATCCTGAACTAGAAACAGCCTCCGAGATTTTCTACCTCAGAGTCAGACTGTCTACTTCAATTTTTTCTTTAACTTCTGTTCTATTTGGGATACATTCCCCATTCCCTCTCTCTTTCTACCCCATTGTTCAACTCTTCCTTCTACTCATCCTCTAAAAGCCAACATCACTTACTGAACAAGTCTTCCGACTTGTGTTAGTCTAGGACTATTTTCCATATAGCTATTGGAGGTACTTTTCAAAAACACAAATCGAATCTCATTAACTTAAATGACCTCAGGGGCCTCCCTGGTTGCACAGCGGGTTAAGCAACGCACTGTGAAGCAAACCATGCATCATGAGTTCAATCCCTGCCGCCGGTCAGGGAGGTGACCCACATGGCACAGCAGACCTCTCCTGTTTCATCTATTGCTCCCCTCAGCAGTGTATTTCAGTCTGCCTGTTCTGCTCTCCACTCTCTCTGGTGAATCGTCTCATCCCCCACACCTCTGGCCTGTACCCCAGTTCTTGTGTGCATAAATAAAAAAATCTTTAAAAAAAATAAATAAAATGACCTCAAATGCAAAAAAGGACAAGTGAGATCTGGTCCCAGCCTGGCTCTCTGGCCTCATGTTGCACTGCAGTCATGCAGAAGGAGGTGCCTCTTCTTGACCAGTTGTTCGATGTCTGTACTTTTGCAATACTATTATTTCTTGGAATATTGTGGTCTCAT
The DNA here is from genome assembly GCA_019455555.1 of Galemys pyrenaicus. Classification (NCBI taxonomy): domain Eukaryota; kingdom Metazoa; phylum Chordata; class Mammalia; order Eulipotyphla; family Talpidae; genus Galemys; species Galemys pyrenaicus. The sequence goes on along the minus strand of JAGFMF010011911.1, from coordinate 3,103,241 downwards.
TTTGTGCCTGCTAGCAGCTAAAATGCTACTTCATATGTGAAGCCCTCTTTGCTCTTCCTGAATAGAATGAAATACTCTTTTTTCTTCTGTGCATCGGTTAGAGTATATTTTACTCATTCTTGTATTTATTTTCCCATCTAGCTAGCTTTCTCATTAAACTCTTGGTGAGTAAGAAGCAAGTTTTTTTTTTTTAAAGATTTTATTTATTTATGCATACAAGAGTGGGAGTACAGGCCTGAGGCACGGGGTAGGGGCGGGAGTGATGAGAAGATTCACCAGAGACTGAATGGGGAGCACAATAGGCAGATTGACTGAAATACACTGCTGAGTGGAGCAGCGGGCAAGGCAGGAGAGGTCTGCTGCGCCATGTGGGTCCCCTCCCTGGCCAGGGATTGAACTTACACTGCAGTGGTTGCTGAAGCCCCACAGTGCAACACTCAACCCCTTGTACCACCAGTTGAGGCCCAAGAAGCAAATTTTATTTGCTCTTCCATCCCTAGCATTTAGCACAAAGCCTAGTAATATGAAAGAGTACAGTAACACTTAAAATAGTGCCTGAGCGGAGCTCAAGCAGTGCTAAGGGACAGTGCATGAGGTAGAGGAGAGGTAGAACACCAGTGGCAGTGGGTGTTCGCTTGCATGCTCAATTGCAAGCCCACTCAGGCTCGGGGCCCAATAACAACAGGGTTTAACAAATAAGAGATTGGGGAAAAAGAAAGTTTCGAGGCCACAAGTGGGCATAACCTACAAAGATAGTGCCTGCAGTGTCCAGTGTCCCAAACAAAGGTCGCTGTGGAAGAGGAGGTGACACTGCAGCAGCCCGTAGTTAGACTGGATGCCAGACCTGACATCAATGGACTCAAGAGCCCCAGCAGTGGTGCTGGAGCCCAAAGGTTGTAGACAGCTCTTTGAGAAACTGGACCATGTCCGATGGAGCCCCTTGCAGGTGTAGCCAGAGGCAGAGCTGGAGGCAGATGTAGTGGTGAATTCCTGCAAAAGTCTATGCAGGTGTAGAGGTCTAAAAGTCTATGAAGTTCTGGTGAATCCCATGGAGGTCAAATTCTTGCTGCATCTCTATCAGAGGCTGGGAGCAAAAGCCTTCTTCAAAGGTGGTTTAACAAATCCTCTTCTTGGGCCTCCCTGGTGGTGCCATGGGTTAAGCAATGCACTGTAAAGCAGACCACAGCCACTGCAGCACGAGTTCGATCCTGGAGGGGACCCATATGGCGTAGCAGATCTCTCCTGCCTCGCCTGCTGCTCCCCTCAGCAGTGTGTTTCAGTCGGTCTATCTGTTCTGCTCCCACTCTGTCTCTGGTGCATCCTCTCAGCGCCCTGGACTCTGGCCTGTACCCCAGTGCTTGTATGTATAAATAAATAAATCTTTAAAAACAAACCAAAAAACCAAATCCTTTTCTCTTTGGAGGCTGGCTACACACTGCCACAAGCTGGCTCTTCTTTGCTTTACATCCCCTTCAAGCCTTGTTGGGCTGTAGTCAGTCCTAAGTGTCTGATTGGACCATTTAGCACCAATCAGCTCATTTAACATTTTTGAATTCAAGTAAGGAACATGGTGAGCTTCACACAGATTGGTCCACTTATCTCACTTTAGATCGATTCATCTTAGAATCCTAGAGCCAGATATAACAGGAGGAAAATCCCAGCCTGGTCTGCACTGAGGTCAGGGCAGGCCTATGAACTCCTGAGCTCCAGGGAGCCAAGGTTGGGACAAAGGTGGTCCTGGGAAAGGCAGACCACCCACAGGCAGTGGACCGAGCCCGGTGCACCTCCACAAAGTCGCCCTGCCCCGCCCCAACAGAGGCCACAGGGATCCAGTTAATATATGAGTCATATACTCTCGAAATGTAAGAAAGATTTCTTCAGACTACACTCAGAGTGGGGCAGAGAGGTGAAGCACTCTCAGAGAACTTGTGTTATTGGAGGACATGACAAAATAGTGTTGAAGCAGATAATGCTGTGAAGTTGAGGCTTTGTGGTCCAGTCACTAATTTGGAAGATTAATCAATGCTCCCTGCACCTAATTTCGTGCTTGGTATACAGACATGGTTAAGAAATAGGTACTAGGAGAGACCATGTAGGGGTTGGATTAATTGGGAAGGAAGGGTGGAATTTATATACTATTACAGGAAGCAATGTTAAGAGTGAGGAGTGGGGCCTCCCTGGTAGTGCAGGGGTTAAAAAGTCTCAGCTCTATCAAGATATCGTCAGCCACTGCAACAGGAGTTCAATCCCCAGCCAGGGGACCTCTCCTGTCTTGCCCTTTGCTCCCCTCAGCAGTGAATTTCAGTAGATCTACTTGTACAGCTCACCACACTGTCTCTAGTAAATCCTCTCAAACCCCCACCTTTGGCCTACACCTCAGTTCTTGTATGCATAAGTAAATAAAAATAAATCCTGGGGGGAAAAAGTTTGATGAATGATAATGGGAATGTAACCAATTAGAGAATCAAGGAATAGAGCGGTTGGTTAGGGGGAGAACATGGGCAATGAAGAAGGTGAGGTGAGGACGGGGAGATGAGTAAGTAGAAAAGCAAAGCTGGTAGACAAGGAGATTCGAGGAGATAGCTCAATGGTCCAGGTGTAAGTAAGGTGTTGAAGGCCTGGACCAGCAGGTATATGGGATCAGAGGTAGAAAAGGGGCACGTGAGATGAGGAAGGAGAGAGAACTTATTGACTCCACAGAGAACAAGAGAAAAGAATGAGAAGGAATCCAAGGTTGTAAACCTCAGAAATGGCCAAATTAAGCAAGCCCAGAAGAGGGAGCTGGCTTTGTAATAGAATGGAAACATTTGGCTTTCTTGCTTTAAGACTGAGATAGAGTTAAGAGGCTTAACTCTTTAAAACTTGATTAAATAAATAGATGTTTCTATAGACTCTGTAATAGTTGTTTCATACACTAAGTCAAACATTGCTTTAGTTTTCTGTAATCTTTTCCCTAATTAATTACAAAATGTGTGCAGAGAGGGAACTTGGAAAACATGAAAAGGAACAGAAAAAGTAAAAGTTTTGGAATCCATTATTTGGGTTTTTTTTTTAAAAGATTTATTTATTTATGCATACAAGTACTGGGGTACAGGCCAGAGGTGTGGGGGGTGAGAAAGGATTCACCACAGAGAGCAGGGAGCAGAACAGGCAGATCAACTGAAGTACACTGCTGAGGGGAGCAGCGGGCCAGGCAGGAGAGGTCTGCTGTGCCATGTGGGTCCCCTCCCTGGCCGGCAGCAGGGATTGAACTCGTGCTGCAGTGGCTGCGGTTTGCTTCATAGTGTGTTGCTTAACCCACTGCACCACCAAGGAGGCCCTTGGGTTATTTTTTGATGCATCAATATGTCATACATACTGTTTTTCAACAGGAAATTTTTTTTTCACTGTCAACATTCTTTTACTTGCTTCTTAAAGTTGGCTTAAATATTGTACATATATTTTCTTGTTCTAAAAATATTCAATCAGTATAGAATTACTCTTTGTATAGGATTTTTTTTTACATAGGCCCTTTCATTCTAATTCTCCTTCAATTCTACCAATCCAATTCTTCTGAAAGAAATACTGTTAACAGTTTATTTATTTTCAGAATTCTGTCAGTGCAATTACATTCATCTATATTTTGACCTTAAAAACATTTTATTTATACAAATATGTTACATATAGTGTGTATATGTACCTCATGCATACGTATATGCAACATGTATGTATAGCCTGATTATAATAATGTACATGATCATATATTATAACACATGATTAATATATAATACAATGACATATTTAGATATTAATACATACAATATATGTACTATATATACAACAAACATGTATAATAATACAATTACCTATATGATATATGTAATGGTATATTATATCTATGATATAAGATAATAAATATGATTATAATAATATGGCATTCCACAGTATCAGTGGATCATAAACAATTTAATAGTCTATTGCTAAACATTTAGATTGTTTTCAGTTTTGTGTTTTACTAATGGGGCCCACCTGGTGGCCCAAGGATTAAGCACTGCACTAGGAAACATCCTCAGCCACTACAGCACGAGCTTAATTCTCAGCTAGGGAGTTGACCCACATGGTGCAGCAGACCTCTCCTGTCTCGCCTGCTGCTCCCCTCAGCAGTGGATTTCAGTGGATCTGCCTGTTCTGTTCCCCACTCTGTCTTTGGGGAATCCTCTCACACCTCTCCCCACATCTCTGGCCTGTACCCCAGTTCTTGTATGCATAAATAAATAAATCTTCACTGGTGGCGCAGTGGGTTAAGCAACACACTATGAAGTAAACCGCAGCCACTGAAGCATGAGTTCAATTCCTGCTGCCGGGCAGGGGTGGGACCCACATGGCACAGCAGACCTTTCCTGCTGTGCCCACTGTTCCCCTCAGCAGTGCACTTCTGTTGATCTGCCTGTTCTGCTCCCTGCTCTCTGTGGTGAATCCTCTCACCCCCCCCCCCACACCTCTGGCCTGTACCCTAGTGCTTATATGCATAAATAAATAAATCTTAAAAAAAAAAAGGCCCATCCTTGTCTTAACTGACTTTATTGGGAGTTCTTCTAGTGGTTCATTGTTAAATATGTATTAGTTTAAATAAATATTCTTTGCCATGGTAAAATAACTTCTATCCCAGTTTACTGAGATTTTTTTTATTATTGTTACTATGAATAGCTGCCAAATAAATCCTTTTTTAGCTTCTATTGAGATGGTATTACTCCTTTGACCTATTAATGTGATGAATCATAATATATTAGTAGATAATCCTTCCCACATTACTGGATTAACCCTTCTTGGTAAACGTGTTCCTCTTTTCATAATAATTGGTTGAATTTTATTTGCCCGTATTATATTTAGGATTTTTAATCTATAGTCTTTTTTTATATATATATATTTTTAACTTGACCGTGAACTAGCTTCGAGATGTCTAGAGGATGTGTCATTGCAAATCTGAGAGACTTGAAAATAGACACACACCCTGTGGCCTAGGAATCTGGGATGACTTCCACATAGCTCTGTAATAAACCAGTGCTTTAGTCCCTATTAAAATAAGGAAGAGGACTTCTAGTCCCTCCTGTCCTAATGATTGTATCTCCTCTCAGGCCTCTAATTAGGAGGACAGGGCTGAAGAAAATGAGCCATAAAGGTAACTAAGATCTAGTAGTCCCAGTAGAGTTGGGTAGAGGCAAGTCAATGGTTAAGAAATTAAATCATGAGCCAATCTAAAATCAGAAAAAAACAAGCTTAAGAGCAAAGAGGACACTTATTCAGACAAGCATTAGGGTCTGGAGACTTATAAAAAGCAAACTTATATTTACCTTATATAGCTGTGGAAATTCAGAATTTCCCAAATGTTTTCACATTCGGTGTTTCATTTGAGTCTTGCAACTGAATAAGGCAGCAGTAATGTGTCAGCCTCATTTCAAGAGGAGACAATGCAAGCTCAGAGGAGCCACAATTTTTATTTGGGGTCACACAGAGTGGAATGAGAATCAAAACTTCTTTCTGATCTGTATAATAGGAGGTTCAGTCTGTCATAGTGGTTGGGTTATTTTTATCAGTTTCCATGTCACTCAGGATGGAATTATTTAGGTCTTAACATTCCTGGCTAGGGATGTACTCTCATGAGCAGGGCATGGCAGATACCCTGGAAGGGAGCTGGAGTTTTGAGTTCCAAATTCCAAGTAGGATTATCTTATTCCTATTCTAGCTAACAAACCCTACTTTTCTCTATACTATTCCTGTTAACCAGCTTTTTGTGTCATCATCCTGAGCTCCCTGAAATCTTCACATAATAACTTAAGTTATATGAGCAAAATAAAAATGATAACACCTGGAAAAATCCTCTATTACCTATCTGTGCTTTAAAATATTTTAGGGTGTGACTCTGGAGATGATTTCAATTCACAAATATCATTTGATATAATGAGAAAATCAACTCTGGACTATGCTTTGAAAAAAATCGTACCAATCATACTGTTATAATTTGAGGGTTTTCATTTAATCTTAAATTTATGTTTTGAAGGGAACTGTATATATTTATTTTTCATTGATAAATATTATGTAGCATCGGTATCTTTATGAGTGATCCATTATAATTAAGTATAAAAACAATGTGAAGCCAGAATGTTCTGTAGTAAACATGGTCAAACAAATGACATAGGGGCCTCCTTGGTGGCTTACGGGATAAGTTTCAGTAATATCATGGCTATGTTCTGAGTTGGATTTCCCCCAGAGAGTTGACTCACATGGCACAGCAGACCTCTCCTGCCTTGCCCGCTGCTCCCCTCAGCAGTGAATTTCAGTAGATCTGCCTGTTCTGCTCCCCACTCTGTCTCTGAGGAGTCTTCTCATCCCTGCACCTCTGGTCTTCACCTTAGTTCTCTACACAAAAAGAAAAAAATATGTAAACTCACTCATTTATTGAACAGCTATTTGCTGTCTTCATGAAGCTTAGTTCTAAGAGAGACAGACATCCAACAAACAAGATAGCAGACAAGAAGATGAAGTAATGTGTGGGATTCAGCAGGTAGGGCTATGGATCTTAAAAAACAGAAAAAGTTTTTTTAAAAGATTTATTTATTTATGCATATAAGAACTGGGGTAAAGGTCAGAGGTGCGGGGAGGGTGGTGAGTATGTGAGAGGAGTCACCAGAGACAAAGCCGGGGACAGAACAGGCAGATCGACTTAAACACACTGAAGGGAGCTGCGGGAGAGGAACACGAGTCTGCAACCCCATATGGGGCACCTCCCTTGCTGGAGGCAGGGATCGAACTCGTGCTCCAGTGGCTGTGTCTTACTTCACAGTATGTTGCTTAACCCACTGCGCCACGAGGGAGGCCCCCCAAAACATAAAAAGGATTTTAAAGTGAGATAGGGTTGACGTTTTAGATAAGTGGATAAATATTTATTTTTTAATAAATAAATAAGAAGCAACATTTTGAATATATCGAGGAGAATGGCTAGTCATAGGAGGAAAGACTACCCTGATGAAGACAGTAGAAGATGTTTCAGAAGCGTGATGGTAGTGGGCCTCCCTGGTGGCGCAACATGATGAGCCCCGCACTGTGGAGCTTCCGCGGCCACTGCACCTCTGGGTTCGAGTTCTGACCCAGAAGGGGACCCACGTGGCGAGGCAGACATCTCCTGCCTCGCCCGCTGCTCCCGTCAGCAGTGTACTTCAGTAGATCTGCTTGTTCTACTCCCTGCTCTGTCTCTGGTGAGTCCTCTTCACCCTCCGCCTCTGGTTGTACCCCAGCTCTCGTGTGCGTAAGTAAATAAAATCTTTCAAAAAAGAAAGATGTCAGTGATGACGGGCCAGAGCGCACAGATATGTGTTGTATTCCTCTTTAATCTTTGTAGCAATCCCACTGTAAGTAAGGACCACCCATGGAGAGTGCAATCTTAAGGTGATGGCATTTAAGGTGCCCTAAATGAATGGGATCTTCGAGATGCTTAGTGGAATAAAAGAAACAGAAACACAGGAACCTTTGTTGCAAAATGCAATGATAAATATATTTGCTATAACTGAGGAGTGTGTATAGGAGCCCAAGCCATTTTATTTGTTTTTTTTAAATCTTTTTAACAGATTTATTTTTTAAATTAATTTATGCATATAAGAGCTGTGTTATAGGCCAGAGGTGTGGGGGATGAGAAGATTCACCAGAGCCAGAGTGGGGAACAGAACAGGCAGATCTACTGAAATCCACTGCTGAGGGGATCAATAGATGAAACAGGAGAGGTCTGCTGTGCCATGTGGGTCACCTCCCTGGCCAGGGAGGGGATTGAGCTCAGGTAGAAGTGGCAGGTGAAGGTGACAGCTTGATAGTGCTGAGATTTTAACCCCTGTACCACCAGGGAGGCCCAGTTCAACCATTTTTAAAAATAACTGTGGCTTGACATTTTCCTAAAAGGAAAAGTTTTGTTTTATTGATGATGACATGGGAGGAAGAGCCTTATTTATTAAGCACAAAGGATCTTTTAAGGGTCTAGCTTTTATTGGAGGGAGGGAAATAAAAAGATTTTCAACTGCCACCTAATTTATTGCAGGGTAGAACAGAAGAAATGAAACAGCAATGATAATTTAAAAGCTCTATTCCAGTCTTATCATTCCTTTTTTTTTTTTTTTTAAAGATTTATTTATTTATGCACACAAGCACTGGGGTACAGGCCAGAGGTGTGGGGGGGTGAGAGGATTCACCACGAGAGCGGGGAGCAGAACAGGCAGATCAACGGGAGTACACTGCTGAGGGGAGCAGTGGGCACAGCAGGAGAGGTCTGCTGCACCATGTGGGTCCCCCACCTGGCTGGCAGCAGGGATCGAACTCGTGCTGCAGTGGTTGCGGTTTGCTTCATAGTGCGTTGCTTAACCCACTGCGCCACCAGGGAGGCCCCAGTCTTATCATTCCTTTTCCAAATCAGGCAGATATGATTAACTCACCCATCATGGAAGTGGCTACCCCTTTGACTACTGGGCCAGCTATGGCATTTAGCATACATAAAATATTCCTTGTTGTCTGATTCTTGAGCACATGTCATATTGCTTTCAACGTCCAAGAGAAATTTTAAATGCTTCCTGTATTTTTTTCTTATAATTTTTCTCCTAACTAAGGTTGAGGTATTTAATGCCTCTGGGCAAATATCATGCCAAAGAAAATCTTTCTTTCTCCACCCTTCTTTGAAAACTCTCAGCATCGAACTAGTGATAACTTGAATATTTTAATGTCATTAGATGAGCTAGAAAATTACCTTGGCATGATGCTGTCACAAATTTTATTACAAATATCAGTGAATGAAAGGAGGTTTTCTTTGTGAGATTATGAGGTTGTTAGCGGACAACAGATTATGTGCCTGAAGTTTAGAGCTGCCTAAATCTTTGCAGTATTTAACTTGACAAGTACTTTTAACTTAAAAAAAGCTTCTCAATGCTTTCATTTTTAAAAGTATTAAATGCCTCTAAGAAATTATTCAGATCACACAAGCATTAATCTATTGACTTTAGACCAAAAAACATCATCAGTGACATAAATTGGTGACTTTTTGAATGAAAATAAGGAGTCTGACCTTATGTCTCAGTTTATAAATATGCTAATAACTATTAACTTGCTCTGTTTGTGTATTTTTTCCCCCCAGCAGCTCTTTAAGAACTTTGAAATGGCAATTTGCCAGGAGACTTTCTCTCTCAAAACCAGGACACAGTTGTAATAATATTTGAGTGAAAAAACAATAGTATACAAGCAGGAAAAGGAAGTGTCAAGGAGGAAATTATTTCAAAGTACATCTGTGATTCTGGGTATATTTTCAAGTTAAACAAAAGATGTAAAATGCCCATGATTTGATCCTGTATGTTGTTTAAGTTTTAGCTACAAATAAAGACAACATTTAAAAATATTAAAATATTAACCTTGAGTTATAAATAGCAAGTATCCACATTGCATACCTGTTAGTAAATATTAAATGATGGCATTCTGTAACCAGACAGAATAATACCGTTATTAAAAGTAGCTAAATAGAGAAAATGACACCAATTAAGCCACAATATGATATTGAAATGAACATACGCTATAGGTTTCCACATTCCACATTCATCCTCACTTCTGAGTGTGAACATGAGTTACAGACTTATCCTTTCAATGACTAAATTATCCTATGTTGGGGCTTCTAGAAGGCAACACATCCCCCAAGTTTCTTTTTCCTTCTTTTAAATTTCACGCCATTGTTCATTCAGGTGCTTAAGCCAGAATCCTAAAAGTCAATCTAGACACCCCTTCACCCACCCTTCAGTCTCCTCATCCCATTGGTAGCTATCCCCTGCATAGTCTAACTTTTTCACACATTCTGCCTGTATATCTTCTTTTTACTGCCACTGACACATTAAAAACCTTCAACATCTGGGGCTTCCCTGGTGGCGCAGTGGGTTAAGCAACGCACTATGAAGCAAACAGCCACTGCAGAGTTCGAATCCCTGCCCCCTGCTGGGGGGGGGTTTGGGTGACCCACGTGGTTCAGCAGACCTTTCCTGCCTCACTCACCCACTGCTTCCCTCAGCAGTGTATTTCAGGCGATCTGCCTGTTCCGTTCCCCACTCTGTCTTTGGTGGATCCTCACCCCCACATCTCTGGCCTGTACCCCAGTTCTTGTATGCATAAGTAAACAAATCTTTAAAAAAAAAAAAAAACCACAAAACCTTCAACGTCTCTCATATGAATTCAAACTGGGTCCATATTTCCTACCACTTTGGCAGGAGTGAACTTTCTAAAAGGAAAAGCTGCTCATGTTATCCTCATACTTGTCATCCGGTATATTCTCATCACTTAACAGACAGAACTACAACTTTGTAGTATGGTCTGGTCTTCTTCCTTCTTCACACTTAATCTCCTGCTCCTGTTACTCTTTGTATTTGGTGGCCATATTGAATGACCCATGATGCCCAGGTGATCCATGCTTTATCCTCACATACCTGTCTTCTGGAATGCTTTTGTTTTGGTCTTTATTTAGAAAATCTCTTTGCATACTCAAGTAAAGCTCCTTTAGGAAGCTCTTTTGAACTCTGCAGGCAATTTAGCACATTCTCTTCTGTGTTTCCACAGTGCCTGGTTTGTATTTCTAATGTACCATTATCTCACATTACTGTAATTACTAATTTATTTATACTCTCTCCCTGAAATTTGATGTCTGAAAGGTAGGAACAGTGTTCTGCTCATTTTTTCATCCCCATTGCCATAGCCAACAAATTTATAGAGTCACATTTATCTACATCAAGCACTATGGGAGGTGCTAGGTTACAAAGAGAAAAAGTACAACAAAGATAGAGCTGGGTGTACTCACCAAAGATAGGGCTGGGTGTACTCACGTTTCTGCCAGTGAGCCAGTGTCTGTCCGCAGAGCCTTCCATCCATCTATCCACTCAGCGATTACTTAGATTACTTATCGAGGGCTCTTAAGTGCCAGTACTGTGTTCTTTAACGTTAAACAAAAACAGTGATCTCTGTTCTCATAAAGCTACTGAGAACGACAAACATTAAGAGAGTAAGTATATAGGGGGCCTCGCTGGTGGCACAAGGGGTTAAGTAGCACACTGTGAAGTATCCACAGCCACTTCAGCACTCAGAGTTTGATCCCTGGCCAGAGAGCTGACCCACATGGTGCAGGAGGCCTCTCCTGCCTCACCTGCTGCTTCTTTCAGCTGTGTGTTTCACTGAGTCTTCCTGTTCTGCTGCCCACTCTGTCTCTGGTGGGTCTTCTCACCCCCACCCCCCCCACCTCTGGCTTGCACCCCAGTTCTTACATGGATAAATAAATCTTTTTTAAAAATGAGAGTAAGTATATAAATTATGGAAAATTGTGAAAAGTCAATGAAAAACAAGAATAGACCATTACAGGGGAAGCAGTGACAGAGAGCCCTCATTTACATTGTGTGGTCAAGGAAGACTGCTTTGAAATGTGGCAAGTAGAGGGTAGGCTGTGTTTGATACATAAATGAAAGAAATAAAATAAAGTTGTCAATGGAGTTCCTTTCCTCCTTTATGTAAGAGTCAACTGGTTACTGGGCTGCATGGTCATAGGGCTGGAGGTTTTGAGAGGAGGAGTGTTATATTCTAGAGAGTTAATAAAAACACAGCTGTGGGCAAAAGAGGAGAGGAGGGAATCTTTTTGCTCCCTGCCCTGAGGCTTAAGCCAACAAATAGCACCTTAGGGTTGGAGGGGATTTTCTCAGGGAAACTGCTCAAACCTCAGCCATTGCAGCACCAGTTCTGATCCCTGCCCCCGGCCCAGGAGGTGACCCACAGGGCCCAGCAGACCTCTCTTGCCATGCCAGCTGCTCCCGACTCTGTCTCTGATGGATCCTCTCATCCCCCACATCTCTGGCCTGTACCCCAGTTTTTGCATGCAAAAATTAATAGATCTTTAGAAAAAAAGAAAAAGACTTCACTGGAGACAAAGACCACTGGATTCCCTCCTTGTAGTCTTCTTTCTTTCATGCTTACTTGGCTTCATTACAGACAGACTCAGTTCACGAGTTTCACATTCTGACCTGATGGAACCATTTCTTGCTGCCCTGGTATTTGCTGTTCAATTGTTTTTATTTCTTTTTCACTTACTTTTGTCTCATCTTTTGCATTTTGTCTACCTAACTTCACCATAAGTTCTCATTTACAGACTTTAAGGATTTTAAATTCTAGTATATACTCTGATATTTTATTACCTTCTGACTTTATTTCTTTTTTTTTTTTTTAAAGATTTATTTATTTATGCATACAAGCACTGGGGTACAGGCCAGAGGTGTAGGGGCGGTGAAAGGATTCACCACAGAGAGCAGGGAGCAGAACAGGCAGATCAACTGAAATACACTGCTGAGGGGAGCAGCGGGCACAGCAGGAGAGGTCTGCTGCGCCATGTGGGTCCCCTCCCTGCCCGGCAGCAGGGATCGAACTCGTGCTGCAGTGGCTGTGGTTTGCTTCATAGTGCGTTGCTTACCCACTGCGCCAACAGGGAGGCCCTCTGACTTTATTTCTACCTCTCACTTTTTATCGCTTTAATGTTTAGACCTTTGCATATGAATTCCGATGCATAGCTTATATTTTATTTATTTTGAACTATCATTTAAAAGTCTTGACTTTTGAAATTTTCATGGGTCTTCATTATTTTAGTGAATTTTTATTTTCTATTTAATTCTTTCTAGTTTTATTTTCTGAATATAAAAAACTTGCTCATTAATATAATTTCTAAGACATAGAAAAGTACAAAGAAGAAAGTAAACATTCTCTGTAATTCTGTATTCCTGAGAAAATCACTGTTAAGATAGCATGTGTGTATATGTACTACACGTTGTTATTGGGAGTATATTATGTACATTTACACACTGGGACAGTGGAGGTACGATTAAGAGATAGAATTTGGGGACTTCTTGATGGCACAAGGAGGTGAGATGCAGCACTATGAAGCTATCTATAGCCACTGCAGCATAAGTTTGATCCCTGGCCAGAGAGGGGACCCACATGGCACAGCAGACCTCTTCTGTCTCACCTGCTGCTCCCCTCAGCAGTGGATTTCAATTCATCTGCCTTTCCTGCTTCCCACTCTGTCTCTGGTGAATCATCTCATCCCTGCAACTTTGTCCTGTACCCAAGTTCTTGTATGCATAGATAAATCTTTTTTTAAACAAATACTGGGGCCTCCCTGGTGGCACAAGGGGTTAAGCGCCACACTATGAAGCATCTGCAGCTACTGCAGGATGAGTTCGATCCCTGGACAAGGAGGTGACCCACATGATGCAGCAGACCTCTCCTGTCCCACCCACTGCTCCCCTTAGTATTGGATTTCAATAGATCCATCTGTTCTGCAACCTACTCTGTCTCTGGTGAATTATCTTACCCCCTGCAATCTCTGGCCTACACCCCAGTTCTCCTATTTATAAATAAATAAAACAAAATCTTTTAAAAAATAAATAAAATGAGCCTGGAAGGACACAAAAGATGAAAGATATCTATTATAAATGATGGTGGCTAAATTACAGTGCTAAAAGAAAAAGGGAAGAACACTTTTATCATTCATTTACTCCCAAACTTAAGATGGGGAACCACTCCTCACAATCTAGTGATTTTTTAAATACTTCTATATGTATGTGTGTGTTGATGTGTATACACACACACACACACACCCCTCAGGTGTAATCCCATCACCCGGCCACCATCACACAGTCCCTTGTGCTCCTCCCTCCCCTGTTTTGGCCCTTCCTTCTCCCTCTCCCTCCCCTGCAGAATGGCTCTGATTTATGTGGCCTGCTAATTTTGTTTTATTATTTTAAAATATTTATTTATTTATTTAGGTATACAAGAATTGGGGTGTAGGCCGGAGGTGTTGGGGGGTGAGAGGATCCCCCAGAGACAGAGTGGGAAGTAGAACAGGCCGGTCTACTGAAAAACACTGCTGAGGGGAGCAGTGGGTGAGACAGGAGAGGTCTGCTGTGCCATGTGGGTCAGCTCCCTGGCTGGGGATCGAACTCATGCCACAGTAGCTCTGGATAGCTTCATTGTGCTGCCACTTAATCCCTTGTGCCACCAGGGAGGCCCTTGTTTATTTCTTTGTTATTGTTATTTTTTTCCTGATCACTTATTTGGTTCCCCGATATTCCTCCTAGAAGTGAAACCATCTGATATTTTTCTTTTTCCTTCTGACTTATTTTGTTAGGGGGAAAGGTGGTCCTAAATGGATTATGGGTGTGTGGACTCCAACCCCCACTCCACACCATCAGTGTTCCAGAACCACAAATCTGATAAGATGATTATCGCAGAGTGGATCACTGGGACCTGAGGGTGGAGTTAAGCAGCCAGGCTGGCTATAAAACCAGAGGTGAGCTTGGGGTCTTTCTTCTTACTGAGGAGCCAGACCCCTTCCTTAGGAGCCATCTCATTCGACTCGGAGCCAGCCCTCAACGCGCCATTGCTTAGATCTGGTAGGGTTTTGTGGATTTGTATCCCTTTCTTTTTCCTTTGGTGTTATTACTATTTTATTCCCCTTTCTTTCATAAAATAAAACGTGCTAATAACTTTTGCCACGTGTACCTGGAGTTGGGACTTTTAAGTCTTCTGAGCGCACGGGTGGAGGACCCAGTGTGGGGAACCCATTTTATATTAGGGTTTGCTCTGTAACAATTTCACTGAGCATAATCCCTTCCAGCTCCATCCATGTTGCTATAAATGGCATGAGTTTATCTTTTTTGATGGTTGAATAGTATTCCATTGTGTATATATGCCTTGGTGATAGATTCTTAAGCTGACAAGTCTCTATGTACTGTGGCAAGGATTATAACATGATATGATATCTAATGGGGAAATAACATTGGATCAAGATCTTGGGAACATCAAGCATTGTGTTGGTCTCTGTGATTGTTTCACTTACAGGGTGGTTCAGGCATTTATAAGTTTTTTTTTTTAAAGATTTATTTATTTATGCATACAAGAGCTGGGGTACAAGCCAGAGGTGTGTGTGTGTGGGGGGTGAGAGGATTCACCACAGAGAGCAGGGAGCAGAACAGGCAGATCAACAGAAGTACACTGCTGAGGGGAGCAGCGGGCACAGCA
>JAGFMF010011911.1:3071061-3082762 GCA_019455555.1 Galemys pyrenaicus | reverse complement strand
GCTCCCCGCTCTCTGTGGTGAATCCTCTCACCCCCCCACACCTCTGGCCTGTGCCCCAGTGCTTGTATGCATAAATAAATAAATCTTAAAAAAAAAAACAACAAAAAAAAAAACATGGGTGAATTCTTCATTCATGGGTGAATGAATGAAATTAAGCAAATTAAGGGAAAAGTTTGATAATCTAGGCAACCTTAAAAAAGTTATACATTGACAAAAAGCCATTAACAAGTGAAAATACAAGTGACATTTGGGCAAATACTTGCAACCTCTTTCACATAAAAAGAGTCAGTATTTCTGGGGCCTCTCTGGTGGCGCAGAGGGTATAAGGCACAGCACTGTGAAGGTTTCTGCAGCCACTGCAGCATGAGTTCGATCCCAGGCTGGGCAGCTTACCCACATGGCACAGCAGACCTCTCCTCTCTCACCAGCTGCTCCCCTCAGCAGTGGATTTCAGTTCATCTGCCTCTCCTGCTTCCCATTCTGTCTCTGGTGAATTGTCTCATTCCTGCAACTTTGTCCTTTACCCAAGTTCTTGTATGCATAGATAAATCTTTTTAAAAAAATATACTGGGCCTTCCTGGTGGCACAAGGGGTTAAGCACTGCACTATGAAGTATCTGCAGCCACTGAAGCATAAGTTTGATAGCAGGCTAGGCAGCTGACTCACAGGGTGTGGCAGACCTCTCCTGTCTCACCTGCTGCTCCCCTTAGCATTGGATTTCAGTAGATCCACCCGTTCTGCTCCCCAGTCTGTCTCTGGTGAATCCTCTAATGTCCCCACCTCTGACCTGTACCCCAGTTCTTATATGCATAAATAATAACGAATTTTTTTAAAGTGTCAATATTTTTAATATCTTTGTGTTTTTACAAATCAGAGGAAAAGAGTGAAATATAAAACTGGACAGGAAATACATATATACAGTTAAGAGGAAAAGACATGTATGTGGTATTTAATGTGAGAGCCAATGCCACATGCGAGAGATGAAAATTAAAACTACATTAATGGGCCTCCCTGGTGGCACAAGGGGTTAAGGCACAGCACCATGAACTATCTGTAGTCACTGCAATATGAGGTCAATCCCCGGCCAGGGAAGTGACCCACATGGCCGGCTGACCGTTTCTCTCACCCATTGCTCCCCTCAGCAGTGTATTTCACTTATTCCGCCCGCTCTGTTCCCTGCTCTGTCTCTCGTGACTCCTCTCACCCCCCACCCGCACCTCTGACCTGTACTCCAGTTCTTGTACACATAAATAAATCTTTTTTAAAAAACCTACATCAAAACACCGTTTTTCACCTAACAAACTGGTAGAACTGTAGTGACTGGATTGTTGCATCATGGGAAATAGTGCCCCAGCTTCTGCTGAGGGGTGGGGTATAAGGTCCTGATGGAAGGAACCTGTCTACTGTGGAACATCGCATAGGCACATATGCTGTGACCGGGAAACCCCACTTGAAGGAATATTTTCTGACGATTCCCCGGGAAATGCATGAAATGACTTATGTTCAAGGCAATTCAGAGTAGCACTGTCTATAATTGCAATGCAGAAAATAACTCAAATGTCCAAGAAACCAGAGACTGAAATAAGCTGTGTTATAGCCACACAATAGAGGACTATGAAATTGTGAAAAAGAACGTAGATTACCTATGTTTTTTTTTTTAATATTTGTTCATTTATGCATACAAGAACTGGGGTATAGGCAGAGGTATAGGGAATGAGAGGATTCACCAGAGATGGTGGGGAGTCGGTGGGGGGCAGTACAGAACAGGCAGATTGATTGAAACCCAATGCTGAGGCGAGCAGTGGGGGAGACAGGAGAGGTCTGCTGTGCCATGTGGGTAGCTCCCTGATTGGGGATCAAACTCATGGTGCAGTGGCTGCAGATAGCTTCATAGTGCAGTGCCTTAACCCCTTGCGCTACCTCTGTTTTCTTCTATAGACATTATTAGATGAAAAGGGTCAATGGTAAAAAAGTATTTTTTTTGTATATTAGAATAGAATATATTTGTATAGAATATCTGTAATATTCTACCCTTTATGACTGCTCACAAAGCTCTACAAAGAATTCATATGATTCAACAAAACCGAAAATAATCCAGTCAAAAAATGGGTAGAAGAACTTAAAAAAACGGGCCTCCCTGGTGGCCCAGAGGGTTGAGCTCCGCACTGTGAAGCATCCACAGCACAGGAGCTCAAGTTCCATCCTTAGCCAGGGAGGGGACCCACAGCAGACCTCTCCTGCCTCGCCTGCTGCTTCCCTCAGCAGTGTGTTTCAGTCGATCTGTCTATTCTGCTCCCCACTCTGACTCTGGTGAATCCTCTTACCTCCTGTGCCTCTGGCCTGTACCCTAGCTCTTGTATGCATACATAAATCTTTTTTTTTTTTTTTAAAAGAACTTAAGCTTCTGTACAACAAAAAAAACATTAACCAAAACGAAAAGACTCCCCACTGACTGGGAAAAAATCTTTGCACCCCATACAACTGACAGAGGACTGATCACAAAGATATACAAAGAACTCATAAGACTCAAGAAAATAAAAGCAAATGACCCAATCAAAAAATGGGCAGAAGAACTTAAAAGACACTTCACCAAAGAGGACATACACATGGCCAACAGGCACATGAGAAAATGCTCAGCATCCCTCATAATCAGGGAAATGCAAATTAAAACCACAATGAGGTACCACCTTACACGGGTAAGAATGGCACACATCAAAAAAACCAACAACAATAAATGTTGGCATGGATGTGGAGAAAAAGGAACTCTACTCCTCTCCTGGTGGGAATGCAAGTTAATCCAACCACTATGGAAGGCTGTATGGAGGTTCCTTGGTCTACTAGGGATGGAACTACCTTATGATCTGGCAATCCCACTTCTAGGGATTTACCCAAAGGACACAAAAACACCAATCCAAAAGAGTACCTTTACCCTCATGTTTATCGAAGCACTATTTATAATTGGTAAGACCTGGAAACAATCCAAATGCCCAAAAGTAGAGGACTGGATCAAGAAGAGTGGTACATATACACAATGGATCAAGAAGATGTGGTATATATACATGATGGAATACTACACAGCAATCAAAAAAGATAAACTCGTGCCATTCACAGAAACATAGATGGAACTGGAAGGGATAATTATGCTCAGTGAAATAAGTCAGAAGGTAGGGCCTCCCTGGTGGCGCAGTGGGTTAAGCAACGCACTATGAAGCAAACCACAGCCACTGCAGCACGAGTTCGATCCCTGCCGCTGGCCAGGGAGGGGACCCACATATAGCAGCAGACCTCTCCTGCTGTGCCCACTGCTCCCCTCAGCAGTGTGTTTCAATCAGTCTGCCTTTTCTGCTCCCCCATCTGTCTGGTGAAGCCTCTCACCTCCTGCGACTCTGGCCTGTACGGAGCTGACCCACATAGGGTGGGTGCAGCAGACCTCTCCTGTCTCACCTGCTGCTCCCCTCAGTAGTGGATTTCAGTAGATCCACAGTTCTGCTGCCCACCCGCTCTATGTCTGGTAAATCTTCTCATCCCTGTACCCCTGGGTACCTGGGTACCAGTGCTTGTGTGCATAAATAAATAAATCTTAAAAAAAAAAAAAAGTCAGAAGGTAAAAGAAAAATACCACATGGTCTCCCTTATAGGAGGAATATAGGGGATCAAGGAAAAAAATAATAATGATAACATATCAACAACAAAAGTACTCAGACAAATACAAATCAGAGACATTCTGCAGGGAAGAGGGAGGGATTGGGATCAAGGCAGGGATGGGAGGTGCACAGGGACTGTGGTGATGGTGCCTGGCTGAATTTGTGGTGGATATTCTATGTGGAATACACCGAGAAAAGAAAGCAAACTGTAAAAAAAATAGATAAATCAAAAAAAATTCTACTCATTATCTAAGAAAGGGGTGGGAATATGAATAATTATTTATATTAATAAAACTATGGTGGAATAAATGGAAAACTACCATACATGGTTGCCAGGTGAGGAGTGAGCATGATAATAGGTTTGCGGGGATAAAAGGATATTCTAGACTTCACAAATGTGTGTCAAATAGTATCAATTTGTTTGACAATTTGACTTTATAACCAAAAAAATGTTTTCACCCAAAATTTTTTTACGAATTTTTTTTCTTTGCATAGATGAACTAGGAGAAATATAGGGGATCAAGGAAAAAAAATAATGATAACATCATCAACAGGTACCCAGGTACCCAGGGGTACAGGGATGAGAAGATTTACCAGACATAGAGTGGGTGGGCAGCAGAACTGTGGATCTACTGAAATCCACTACTGAGGGGAGCAGCAGGTGAGACAGGAGAGGTGCTGCACCCACCCTATGTGGGTCAGCTCCGTGGCCAGGGATTGAACTCAGGATATAGCAGTGATAGTTCTGAGACTAATCCTTAGGTTACCAGCGATTCCCCTTTACCCAATCTTAAGCAAAATTAGCTATAAATGAAGAAAGCAATGAATACAGCAATTCATAAAAATTTGACAGAAAAAATGAAACAAAATAAAACAAATATATCTTAAATTTGTAGATTTTTATCTTAGTAACATAGAGAAGGGTTATTTTATATGACCAAAACACAAGTAATTTGAAAATACATTCTTAGCAAAATATAGCATAAAACAAAAGGAATTTCAAAGTAATCATATCGTTAGTACTAATATCATTTTGAAGTGATAATATGTATCTAACAGGATAAACAATTATGTTGTGTTATTATGAACCAAGATTTTCCAAATAAGGAGTCTCATATATAAACTTAAAGAATTTAAATGAAAACCCTGTGTTCTATAAATATGACATACACTGATGACATGTTCTTAATCTAAAAAAACAAAACAACAACAAGAATTATTTTTACTACTTCTGGACAGTGAGATAACCCAGAAGCAATGATGTCCCAGTAGCAATCAGTGTTCTTGTCTCTCAGATTGTGGTTTCCAAACACCATTTCCTGAGGCTTATTGAAGAAATTGCTGGTTCCAGATCTGAGGTAGGAAAAACAAGAAAACCTGAAACCTTGTGTAGTTCCAG
Organism: Galemys pyrenaicus; assembly: GCA_019455555.1. Taxonomy (NCBI): domain Eukaryota; kingdom Metazoa; phylum Chordata; class Mammalia; order Eulipotyphla; family Talpidae; genus Galemys; species Galemys pyrenaicus. Next base: position 3,077,719 of record JAGFMF010011911.1, on the reverse strand, counting down.
AAAGCAAAGGGGATAATATGGACACTGGAGTGTAAAAGGACTCCTAAGCTAATTCTGGGAAGCCTTCTGGCCACAGAGGGAACAGTTTTGCTTCAAAAAGAATAATTAATGTTGGGGCCTCCCTACTGGCACAAGTGGTTAAGTCTCAACAAGCAGGAGCTGACCCACAGGGCGCAGCAGACTTCTCCTTCTCACCTGCTGCTCCCCTCAGCAGTGGATTTCAGTAGATCTGCCTGTTCTGCTCCCCACTCTTGTCTCTGGGGAATCCTTTCACACCACCACACACAACTCTGGCCTGTACCCCAGCTATTGTATGCATAAAATAAATAATTTTTTTTAAAAAAAAAAGAATAATTGATGCATTGAATTGAAAGGAATCAATTTGTATTTGAAATCCATGCTTAAATATGGAAGTTCCTCAAAATATTAAAAATAGATCTGCGATATGACCTAGCAAGTCCCACTGCCAGGTATCTACCTGAAGGACACAAACATTAATTTGAAGGATATGTGTGCTTCTACGTTTATTGCAGCACTATCTACAGTAGCTAAGCTATGGAAACAACATTAAAAACCAAATTGAGGGCCTTCCTGGTGGTGTGGTGGGTTAAGCAACACACTATGAAGCAAACCACAGCCACTGCAGCACGAGTTCGATCCCTGCCCCTGGCCAGGGAGGGGCCCCACATGGGACAGCAGACCTCTCCTGCCTTGCCCGCTGCTCCCCTCAGCAGTGTGTTTCAGTTAGTCTGCCTGTCTGCTCCTTACTCTGTCTGGTGAAGCCTCTCACCTCCTGCGACTCTGGCCTGTACCCCAGCTCTCGTATGCATAAATAAATAAATCTTTAAAAAAAACCCAAAAAACAAAACTGAACCTGAATCTAGTCAAACCTTTAGACATAGTTACTAGACTACAGTAAATAGAAGAACAGGTTAAATGACACACCAGAATGCAATCAGCCAATCCAGAATGTGGGAAATTTACAAGTCAGACAAATTGGTTTCTTCAACAGTAGAAGGTAAAAATGGGAATGGGGAGAGGGAATTATTATCAGTTAATAGAGACTTAAGAGACCAATTAAACAAATGTATAAGTTAACCTTGCTTGGCTCTCTAGTCAAACAAACCAACTATAAAGAGAAATTTATGAAGCAGCTAGAAATTTAAAATCTATGCTTACTATGTATATATACATAACACAAAATTTACCATCTTGACCTTTTTTAAGTGCATGGTTCTGTGGCATTAAGTGACCCTTATTGCTGTGTACCCATCATCATCTATCTCCATGGTTACAACCCCTGCCAATTACCAGTCTAGGTTGTTTTGTTTTGAAGATATTTTAATATTTTTTAATGCATACAAGAGCTGGGGTACAGGCCAGATGTGTGGGAGAGGATTCAACAAAGACAGATTGGAGAGCAGAACAGACAGATGAACTGAAATCCACTGCTGAGGGGGGCAGTGGGCGATGCAGGAGAGGTCTGCCGCACTATGTGGGTCCCCTCCCTGGCCATGGCTGTGCTGTGGATGCTTCACAGTGCGGTGCTCAACGTGCTTTGCCACCAGGAAAGGCCCCAGTCTAGGTTTTAACTCTATGCATTTGAGCACTCTACGTACATCCTGTGAATGAAATCACATGCTGGTTCTCTTTTTGGGGACTTATTGTACTTAACACAATATTTTCAAGTTTTGTCAATGTTGTAGTGAGTCTCTGAATGTCCTTGCTTTTTGAAGCTGAATGCATTTGTGTGTCCATGTGCCCAGGGACGGACACCTGAGTTGCTCCACTGTCTGGAATGCCATATGCCATTCGCCAGAGCTACAATAGTTTGTATTTTAAGACAATGGTGGGATTAATGAAAAACTACCATATATGGTTACCTGGCTGGTCTGAACATGAATATACAAACATCCAGGTTCCTTCTCTCAATCTTGTGGGTGTATATCCACAACTGAAATTGCTGGATAGACAATTTCAGTCCAGCAATTAATTTTTGGAGGAACCCCCATACTGTTTTTCACAATGTCTGTAAAATTTTAGTCTCACCTGCAATACACAGTTTCCAGTTTCTCCACATTCTTAACCATGGTTGTTATCTTCTGAGTCTTTAAGAACAGCCTCCTGGGGGCCTCCCTGGTGGCGCAGTGGGTTAAGCAACTCACTATGAAGCAAATCGCAGGCACTGCAGCACGAGTTCGATCCCTGCTGCCGGCCAGGGAGGGGACCCACATGGCCCAGCAGACCTCTCCTGCTGTGCCCGCTGCTCCCCTCAGCAGTGTACTTCAGTTGATCTGCCTGTTCTGCTCCCTGCTCCCTGCTGTGAATCCTCTCACCCACCCACACCTCTGGCCTGTACCCCAGTGCTTGTGTGCATAAATAAGTAAATCTTTAAAAAAAAAAAAAAAAAAAGAACAGCCTCCTGGGCACGTGGTGGTGTTTTGTGGTGGTCTTGGTTGCATTTCCTTTATGATTATGGATAAAATGCTATGATATCTGGAATATTCTAACATACAGCATGAGGGTGGGGTAGAGGTTATAAGGGCCATTTCAGGCCCATCTCAAGTGGAGAGTGAAGGAAAACATTCCCCCTCCCCCCCTACCCCTCACCCAGAGAACCAATGGATCTTAGCAATTGATGGTGTAAACAGAGAAAGGTATTTTGACCCAAAATGGCCTGGGTGGGAAGTGATAGGGATAACATTAACCAGAATAGAAACAGTAAGGTGCGGGGCTGTAGGTTCTGTTTTTATTTGTTAGTATGGGATGCTAGCAGGGAATTTGTTATGAGGAATGTGACCCAGGAGAGAGGTCACCTCTGGGTTTATCACCATGGGAGTTGTCTGCTTGAACATATAATTAACCCCGAGGGTGCTGATTGGAAGCCTTGGCTGAAACCAGAGACAGAAAAGGTGAGATAGACCCAAGAAAAGCCAGAGAGGGCAAGTGAGCAAGGAAGGATGCTTCTGTGTCAAACACTGCTTCAAGGATCGTTTGAATGAAGTTGATAAAGGCCCAGTGAATGTCGGTGCTGAGTCGTCATTTTTTGCTTTTTAAACCATTTTATTTTTTTTCACTGCAAAGGTTGTTTATGTTTTATGTCTTTTTTTTTTCTTCTCTAGTTTGCTTACCTACAGAGAGGCTCACTGTGTCTTCTTTCTAATGTAAACCTTACTTCCCATGCTGTGAACTTTCACTTGTATAGAACTGTGCTGGGGGAAGGCAGCAAAGGCAAGAGGAAAAGGGACCTCCCTGGTGGTGCAGCGGGGTAAGCAATGCACTATGAAGCCAACTCAGCACAAGTTCCATCCCTGCCGCTGGGGAGGTGACCCACATGGTGCAGCAGACCTCTCCTGCCTTGCCCGCTGCTCCCCTCAGCAGTGTGTTTCGTTTGATCTGTCTGTTCTATTCCCTACTCTGTCTCTGGTGAATCCTCTCACCCCTCCCCCCCCCACACCTATGCATAAATAAATCTTAAAAAAAAAAGAAGAGGATAAGTTGTCTACATTTGCCCCCACACACCTATGCATAAATAAATCTTAAAAAAAAAAGAAGAGGATAAGTTGTCTACATTTGCAACAGCCAGCAAGATGACCCATAATATTAATCTCTTTTACCTGTAAATGCTATATGGTCTTAAACCTTTTAGATATTACTCCCTAGACTTGGGCCTCCCTGGTGACGCAGTGGGTTAAGCAGTGCACTATGAAGCAGACCGCAGCCTCTGCAGCACGAGTTCGATCCCAGCCTCCGGCCAGGGAGGTGACCCACATGGTGCAGCAGACCTCTCCTGCTGTGCCCGCTGCTCCCCTCAGCAGTGTACTTCTGTTGATCTGCCTGTTCTGCTCCCCGCTCTCTGTGGTGACTCCTCTCACCACCCCACACTTCTAGCCTGTGCCCCAGCTCTTGTATGCATAAATAAATAAATCTTTAAAAAAAATTACTCCCTAGACTTATCTCCATTTTTTTTAAGATTTATTTATTTATGCATATAAGAACTGGGGTACAGGCCAGAAGTGTGGGGGTTGAGTGGATCCACCAGAGACAGAGTGGGGAGCAAAACAGGCAGATCAACTGAAACACACTGCTGAGGGGAGCAGCAGGCAAGGCAGGAGAGGTCTGCCGCGCCATGTGGGTCCCCTCCCTGGCAGGTGGCAAGGATTGAATTTGTGCTGCAGCAACTGTGGTTTGCTTCCTAGTGCATTGCTTAACCCAGTGCACCATCAGGGAGGCAATATCTCCATTTCTTGAACTTGCATATTCTGTCCTTCTATACAAGATGCACTCCACTAGCCTATATTTCCCAAGAGCCAATGCAAATACCAACTCCTCTGTGAAGACTTTCCAACTGTAGTGCCAGGAAGGTGGCATAGAGCAAGTTCTGGATGGTTCTAGCATACGGGGTAAAGGAAGGAGTCTTGGAACCCTCCGTGGCTTTTATGCTTTTACTTACAGAGGTGACACCCATTCTCTCAGAGGTGACCAGGTACAGGGCAGGTAGGGGTGGGGGTGGGGGGCGCCCAGGAGGCTGGCAGGCCTCCCAGACCCCCTGGCGCATCTCACCCTTTCTGCTGCTTTGCTGCTTCTTCTCTTTGCTTCTACTGCTGGCGTCCTGTTCCTCCAGCTGCTGCTGCTCTTGCTGGTCTCGCTCTTACTGCTGCAGGCATCCTCATGATGCTGCCCTTATACGCCTGTGTCCAAACCCAGGTGCGCCCACTTGCGCATGCCCACCTAGGCATGCACGCAGCACTGCAGGTGTCCATCATTATACCAACAGCGGGAGGGTGGAAAAGCCTTATTAGCTTTTCTCAGCCCCTACACCAACTCTCCCAGGAAGAGAAAACAATAATCATTGAGTTGAATGAGTAAAGTTGATTGACATAGTGAAAGTTTCATAAAACAATCAACTTATGTGCTGGTTTCTCAACATACACATGAATAATGTACACAAAGTGTAAGAGGATCTCTGAAGCTACTAGAAAAACAATTGTTAATGGCAGAGGGCTAACTTAAATCCATTTGAAAAACTTCAGTGTGGAAGGATATAGGAAACAGGTTGCTTTGCTTATTACCGTCGAGATGAATGATGTGACTCATCTGCTTAGGAAAAGTAGCATGTTGTTGCTGTGGGAAAAACTCCCCAATTTTTTTTTAAGATTTATTTATTTATTTATGCTTACAAGAGCCGGGGTACAGACCAGAGGCACAGGGGGTGAGAGGAGTCACCAGAGACAGAGTAGGGAGCAGAAAAGGCAGAGCAACTGAAATACACTGCTGAGGGGAACAGTGGGTGAGGCAAGAGAGGTGTGCTATGCTGTGTGGGTCCTCTCCCTGGCTAGGGATCCAACTTGTGCGCTGTGCTACAGAAGGGAGGCCCCTTCCCCCCAAAAACTCCCCAATTCTGGGATAACTATGCTCAAATCTCTGCTGCAGACAAGAGGCCCCTTGCCAACTTCTAGGAATTTTTTTCTCTTTCCTTTTGTTTTTTAATATCACAGACACTGATCCTATAAACTTGGAATCAAGTGAGAATCTTTCACAGCATAATTTCTCATTTGAGTCTTGAACCCACTTCAAGGGATAACATATTCATCAGTTTTCTTGATATTTTGATAATAATGGTTGGTATTTATTGAACACTTATTGTATGCTTAATGATCGACAGGTAGTAGATTATTTAATACCAGAACAGTGCATGAGAGGGGTCTTACTATTGTTATGATGACTATTTACAGAGGAAGGACTTAGATGCAGAGGGAGAAATGAACTTGTCCAGGGTAACTCAGTTCTGTTATGAGCCCAGCTGGTTTGTTTCTTGAACTTTGCTCTTTACTGCTCTTGCCTCTCTTTAAGAAAGCCATTAGAGGGCCTCCCTGGTGGCGCAGTGGGTTAAGCAACACACTATGAAGCAAACCGCAGCCACTGCAGCACGAGTTCGATCCCTGCTGCCGGCCGGGGAGGGGACCCACATGGCACAGCAGACCCCCCGACACCTCTGGCCTGTACCCCAGTGCATAAATAAATCTTTAAAAAAAAAAACCAAAAAAAAGCCATTAGTACTGCTGTTCAGTTTACAATTTTCATGCTAACTACAGAAAAACGAATTTTCTCTGAACAATATAGAAATGATACCCTACATAATTCTTTAAATGTTTTTAATGAATAGGTTGGTTTTAGAGAGCAAGCTAGTCCAGGAACCACAACACTCGGCTGCTTATTGTAATCATTGCTTCACTGCTTCCCCAGCCTCCTATACATCCCAATATTGTTTTATGTGACATTTGTTTGTAGCCCTCACCCTCCTATAGTGACAGTTCCAGAGGGAAGGGATTTCTTCTGCCTTCCTTTTAAAAAAAGATTTATTTATTTATTTATTTATTTATACATATAAGAACTGGGTACAGGCCAGAGGTGTGGGGAGGGGGTGGTGAGAGGATTCACCAGAGACAGAGTGGGAAATAGAAATGCAGTGGCTGTGGATGCTTCATTGTGCAGTGCTGAACCCCTTGCATGGCTAGGGAGGCCCCTCTTCTGCCTTCCTTACTTCAATCTCCAAATAAAAATGTTACAGGGCAACCCTAATATAAAATGGGTTTGCCTGACTGGGTCCTCACCCGCGCGCTCGAACGGCACTTATAATGCCCCAACTGCAGGCACA